>JAADWR010000005.1:0-96801 GCA_023336345.1 Pythium inflatum | reverse complement strand
GTGCGTCAAGTGCAGACGCACGCTCAAAAGTACCAAGAGAAGGTCGTGCGTCGCATGCGCGGGCTGCGCAAGCCAAAGCGCAATGGCGAAGAGAGCGATGAAGAGATCGGCCATCGCGTGGTCATGGGCACGTTCGGCAAGTTGCGCAAGCGCAAGGGCGGCGATAACGAACAGGAGACGGAGACGACACGTGACCAAACAGAACAAGACGCCCAGAGCAACGACAGTGGCGATAGCGACGCCGAGTCGAGCACCAGCAGCTCGCCTCGTCACCATTTAGAAGTCTCGATCTCGACGCCCCGAACAGAGCCCAATGCGATCCACGATAAGTCGTTCACATCCCTGCTCGAAGAGCAGGCTCCATCTAGTCCCGACTGCATTGATCTCGCTCCTCTTCGCCTTTCCGAGCTCAGTCCGGGTTGGCTCTACCTCGATGAAGTGGTGGACACGACCACCGATGTGGTCGACGAGAAGGAGACCGTGCCAGAAGTTGCAGCAGGCTTGCCGTCGTTGGGTGAGTCCCTCGATTTCTTCATAGAGTACTTGTCCATTGTCGTGTAGGAAGGGTCCACTTCGTATTTGTCGAAGTTATACGCGCGTCCATGTTTGGGCTCAATGTAAACAACGATGTGCACCCAGATCAGTCATCCACACGGCGTACAGTGTGTGATACTGTTCACTAGAATATTTGAACAGTCATGCGCATTCCTACGTAAGCAGAGAATGGCGACGGTCGATTTCCTATGGTGAGCTATAGGGACACCATCACGCCTTGAACGATGACTTGATGATTTTGAGGCTATGGCACAGCAGACGGACTTGCTTGATTTTGAGGACCGGAAGGAATCTTCATCAAGTCTGCAGCCTCCCTTTCCTCGGCGAGACTACCAACCGTACTGTACTTCTCAGCGCATTCGCCCTACTGTACGTACTGTATTCCTCTTCGTCGCTGAGCTCCATTGCATTGGCCTTTTGCTTCTTTGTTGCCATGGCGTACAGTACCGTACCGTACGGTACGGTACTGCAACCGACCGACGGGTGACGGAACGCCGTGTCGCGAGGTCATTGTGAAAAGCACAGTTCAGAGAGAGAGAGAGAACCTCAACTCACGGTACGACAACGGTCGCCTATCCACATGCGTGTGTACGCACGAACCGGCTATGCCCCGTATGTAGCCACTTGGCTGGCAGAAGAGACAGTGGTGTGTTGTGTTCGAGAGGCGCATCTGGCCAATTGCATTGGCTTTGCACCATATGTAGCCACTTCTGAAACAAACGAGGCAGCTGCGCGTTGTGTTCTTCAGCATGCACAAGCATACATGGCCATCCTGATGCCAAATTCAGTAGGTTTGCGCTCTGCACAACACGACAATAAAAAGCTTCTGGTGAAGGTGATCACAACGGTTGGTGCTGCTGTTTATGAAGTAGTACAGTATTGCCATACAGTATTCCATCCGATCTTTTGAGATCTGGGAAGAATGTGAGCGCAGTTTCTCTCTTGGTTGGTGCATGAATCTGAGTACATCAGACCTGCACTATCCATCCAAACTGGCTCCTTGTCTTTGTGAAGTGCGGTCCATAATGGCGCCGTCGGAAATCCCACGCTCTTTGGAATAAGTTATGGCGCTTTGCATTCGACTGTGTTGCAATGTGCTCAAACTGAAGCTTAGTGTACCGAAGACTGGGCTGTTGTGTACAAACAAGAGAAGTGATCTTGAAGATCAAGCCCAACCAGTATTTGTTTGCGTACAGTGTAGAATGCCTGAGACGCAGAGGTTGTGCTCGTTTGGTTCGGTGCGTCGATCTATGGACAACTGAAACTCGTGAGTCAAGGATCTCGTGTCGTCACGTTGTTCGATGCCTTGTGAGAAGCATGACGGCGAGCCGACGACAATCGAATCGCAAAGGCGATTGATTCCACTGTGGGCTCTGTGTTTCCAGTGAGATTCAGCACTCGGACAGAAACGTGACCACGACGATGAGTACAATCGCCTCGCCATGCAAGAGTGAAGGTCCAGGGTCAACATGCAATCACTTCAAGAAAGGTCTGCCCGAACGTCTCAGCGTCATCGAGTCCACGTTGCCCGCTTCTCAATGACGCATGAGGGCTCAACGGCGCAATGCCTGATGACAGAGTCACGCAGCTGCGCTGTTCCCGCACCAAGTCTATGGCATCAGAAGGACCAAGCGCTCAAGAAACTCCAAAAGCGCGGCTGATCAGATCTGGTTGCTTCTCAAACGTCTGAGTCTGACATCCACAACTCGCTCTGTCTCTTGAGCGCTTCAACAACCACTGTGTGACCAGAAACTTGTGTAATCCGATGCGCCCTAGACACGGAGAATTCACTCATGCATGCGCCTGGCACCATGTCCGTCGACCACGAGAATGGTCAAAGCCAACGCGCCTACGGTAGAGTCTATGCTAGACTGTGGTCACAATGCTCGCATGACTAGTATGGATTGACGCAATGAACGCTACGATATTCGTGGTCAAGAGAGATCCATGTTACAATAATTAATGTACAAGTCATTCGCTTTGCCAGTTCATACGCTCGTCAAAAAGAGCTGGAGCGATTCATGGAGCTCTCGCTGGTGCACGTCCGTGCCGAATGCAAACGGATCCGACGCACGGTCAAGTGTGAACGGCAATGGCTCAATCGCGCTCAACAACTCGTCGAGATCAATCTCCTCGTCCGATTCCACTGGCTTGGTCGCACAGGCGTCTTGGAGCAGTTCTTCAAACGACGACGGCGAGCTAGGCGCCACCATGCGCTCGGTCGAGAGAGGCTTGCGCACGATGAACCCGGCGGCCGCTTGGTCGACGCGGTGCTCGGGCCGCGCGACGCGCTTCTTCTGCTTGCGCAGCCCTCGCTGTCGTCGCGCGACCTTTTGCTGGTACTTTTGCGCGTGCGTCTGCACTTGCTTGATCGAGCGCGTGCCGACGTGGTCGGCAATCGTGCGCCACGGGCCGAGCGGGTACGCCTTCATGGCTTCGAGGAAGCGCTCGTGCTCGAGCTCGGACCAAATGCCGCGCGCCACAGGCTTCTCGTCGTCGTCGACATCGACGCTCTTGCGCGGGTACGCGTTGTAGAAGACGTCCATGCTATTGGAATTGGTGGTGTGTGTGTGCGGTGGGGAAATTTGCAAACTGAACGCTCGAGTGATCGCCCCAGTGACGGCGTGGGCTGTGGTGTATGTACTGTACTGTACGCGCCGCACAGATGGCTAGCTCAATTTCTCTCTCGTGATGATGATGACCGAGCGACTGGTCAGGGCTGGACACATCTCCAGCTGGGGTGCTGCGTCTGTGGCGCAGCCGCCCAGCGGGCCGATGAGTCTCGAAGCATGGTGCGCGTGCTTGAACCTCGACACCTGGGGCAGACGAGGCGACGAGGGGTGGGTTGCTCATGTGTCGCGCATGCTCTCCCTGTCGTTAACCAGAAGGACGCGTCGGCAGTGGTATGCTGAGTGGGAGTACGGAACGCCCCATCGGAGAGACCCCTTTTCACGTTCGATGGAGGTGGATTAGACCCTGGTGTTGGCAAGTCTAAACGCCCTCGAACTGGCCGAAATCCGGCTTCGTACTGATTTAGCATATCAAAATCCCTGCGGTAAATGGCAGAAAAACTGGTGGGGGAAAGCGCGGCAGGCGCCGTCACTACGGTACGACAAGGGGTGGAGGCAAGAAACACGGCAGAGTAGCACCACTGCCATGCGACGTCCACGATGGTGTCCAACGCACCAGCTTGTCTCCAAGCAACCAGCATTTGTTTTTCTCAGACGGATTTTTCGCATTGCCAATGGCAATTTGCCATCGGGATCCTCACTGGAAACGCCGGCCGGATGGGACGCAGTTGTACAGCACTCAGTACCGTGCGTGACGCCAGTGGAAACACGTGAGGACTTGTGCCAGCACCACTGCTGTCGCAGTCAGTTGGCGAAACAAAACACACTGCATGGAGAGCAAGACGTCGTGTGGTTGTATTCAGATCTGTTGGCCGAACACGTGGGCACTACTGTGATGGCCATCGAACTCTATTAGACTGTGTCGGATGGCAGATGAGAGATTGCCGCGTGCGTTTCCAGTACTAATCCGAACTGAACATCCGCCGTGAGTCGTGGGGTCCTTCCGTCCAATGATCCTGCCTGACGCGAGTGCATTTCTTCAGGCCATCAGAACCGACGCCACTGAGCCATGGCCTATCCATCCACCGCCGTGTCGCGCCTCTGCGATCGAGTCTTTCAGACCTCTGCGACGGAAACGGCCAGACGGAAGGACCACACAAACACGCGGGAAAGTTGGTCTGGCTGCAATTCGATCTTCCATTACCACACTTGGCGCCTCGTGTGAGGCTGTCCAGGGTCGGACACGGGTCGTGGAAAATGAAAACAGAGTGAGTTCGTAGCTGGGCTCGCCACGGTCGAAAATCGAGTTGAAGTCAGACCGGTGGTTTCAGTCTGGACCCTCGAAGGGCGCCGACGAAACGGACTTCGGAGAGAGCGTCGCCATGAGCGCTGCGCTTATCCAGGCGCTCCACGCGCTTGGCAGTGACGCCGACGCTGACCACGTGCGCCTTGTGCTCGAGCGCGAACAGCTTTCTGTGGGTGCCCATCGGATGATCCTATCCGCAGAATGGTCTCATCATTGATCCTGTGATCCAAACTGTAGCCGGCCGCCGTGCTGTCTCTGGTGCATCAAGCCATCGCAGCCGATGATGCGGTGGGTGCGCCTGTTGGAAATCAACACGGAATGTCCCACAATGTCTGACTTGCCTCGTGGCCAACTTCAACGTGCGTGCCAACACGCTGATTTTCTACGGTTGCAGCGGCTCGTGGAGATTGTTCTGCGCGCGAGAAGCGCGACATGTGACTGGAATGTACCCGTCCTCAAGGTCCGTATGTCCATGAAGAATATCTCACGAGATCTTCAGCCAATGTCGCCCCATGTCCCATGCGAGCCCCACGCACCCACAATGGGATGGACCCGACTTGCGTCTGGTGGCTCACGCAGTGCCACCGACACGACGAAACAAAAGCGTCCATGCTTCTCACCCAATGTGCTCCATAGGACGGGAAGACGCTGCTGCATGTGGCGATCGCGAAGCGTAATCTGGTGCGTGGGAGTAATCACTTGAAGTCTCGATGAGTCTCACGCCACAGACTTGGACGATATGATCCCACCAGTCGATCGTCCGGCTTCTTGTGGATGAAGGCGCCAAGCTCACTGCCATTGACAAGAAAGGTGTGCGAGTCGCCGACTCGGTGACGTGGACCGACGTTGTGTATCCCGCGGTCGCGTGTCCGCTGCAAAACCGCGTCTTCAAACTCGAGCAACGCAATGAAGCACTGGAGGATAGCACACGGGCGATCAATGAAGCTGCCGCGAAGGTAACTTACGCGGCTCAGATGACTGCAGTCGAGAACGAGAACGGACTTGACGAACTCGAAGAATCTAGACGATACCGACAGACTGTCTTGAGGCATATCGACGACAAGCAGCTCGCTGTACAGGAAGCTGACGATAGTATACTCGCACATGGACCGCAGAGCCAGTCGCTCGCGATCGAGATTGAGGGCGTCAAAGAGGAAACGGCAGTCATACTAGCTCAAGTGCAAGAGACAAAGACCGACACGGCCCGAGTTCTCAAAGAGTGCCGCCGACTCCGCCAGCTCCACGCCGAGCAGGTCACTGATCTTGCAACGTGCGGGAAACAGTGTGCGGTCAAGTGCGAAGCCGTGCAAACAGTCGAACGCTTTGCACTGGACGAACCCATCCAACAGCGGTTTCTGCGAGCCCTGGTGGTCATGACCGAGCGCGTCGATGCGGTCAAGAAGTTGGCGATGGGAGGCGTGCAGGGGCGTATACTGGACGCGCTTGTGCGCCATGGCCACAACGTCAACGTTTTTTGCGATGGGATCCAAATCATTCTTCAATTCATCGCCGTGAAACAAAAGTATCCAGACGACTCCCTGCTGGCAATGTACCTGAGACCGTGGCCTGCTGAAACGCTTATTCGTTCGTTGGAAGAATCCGTTGTGGCTCAGTCCAACGATGAGAGCGCCACAAGAATGTTGAACACGTTGATCATCTTTCTTCAACGTCTTCCACACGCACACGAACAGACTGAGACACAAGCTTCTGGTGAGGATCTTGCTGGTGAGTTTTGGGGCTTCTCTCTGATATTCTGAGCTTCACATTCACAGACTTGGAACGGCATGTGCGCGACGTTGCCCGACGACTTCTTGCAACTCAACAAAACGCACAGCTCGAACTTGCGGTGGACCAACAACAAGCGATCAAGAAACTCGCGGCTTGAGTAAGAAATAAATGACTACACTCTTGATTGAACGCTCATATTATCCTCAGCCTAGACTGCCGGACTTTGCTTCTCGCCGAGTCATTATCAATCGTCCTTGGCCTCGGTTTCCTCGTCTACAAGAGGTTTTAGAAGGTCAAACGCACGTCCACATCCCCTATCGACACGAAACACGCCGTGGCCACCACGCTCATTCCATCGCTAGGTTCTAAAACCGGAATCGCTTGGCTGGCGGCGCACGTGGAGGTGGGAGGGAGGATGCAGGCTTACGTTTCCGCAGGGCAGCGCGCTTGTCTGATTCAAAGTTGAACGCCACGGGCGTCGTGAGCTTCTGGCGTCGAACGGCAGGAATACCGACACCACCGCTCGCCTGAAGCGCCTACAGACAAACCAACCAACCTTGTCAGCATAACAGTCACATGCAAGTGCTCACCTTCTTGTCACACGCACCATCTTGAAAGACTGCGCTTCGCTCGTCGCGCCGGCCTTCGGGGCGTACGAGAGCACGGAGCGCGTCGTCGCTTCGTGGTACTTTTGGTTTCGACGGCGCGTTTCTTGGACTTTTTTGCGCAGCGCTTCGATCTCGCGGAGCTCGCGCGACGTCATCGTGAGGAGCTGCTCGCGCGGGAGCGGTCGCTTCTTGGGGTGCGCATTAAACTTGGGCGACTGCGGGATCGTGAGACGGCGCTTTCGCACGGACCGGTGCACGCCATTCGGCGCATTCTCCTTGTCCATGTCGTCGGACAAGTGGCGCTTGTTCTTCTTCTCGGTCGCGCGCGCAAGCGACGCTTTGGTCGGCTTCAATAGCCGCGCGGTCGCTTCGATGGCCTTCACCTTGGCGATGCGTGGCGGGCGGCTGCGGTAGATCGAGTCGTCTTC
The DNA here is from genome assembly GCA_023336345.1 of Pythium inflatum. Lineage (NCBI taxonomy): Eukaryota > Oomycota > Peronosporomycetes > Pythiales > Pythiaceae > Pythium > Pythium inflatum. The sequence continues at coordinate 89,606 of JAADWR010000005.1, read as the reverse complement.
GTGGAGGTCGGTCCAGAACGCGGTCGGCGCCATGGTTGGGATTCTTCTTGTCGAGGCGGGAACGTGTTGTGTTGCACGAAGGTTTGCCGACGGGTTCAAACTTTCAAAACCTTGTTTGCGGTATCGTACTGGACGGGTAACCTGTAATAATGGATCGTTTGGATGAGTATCACATATACCCGTATGCTATATCAGAGGGAAGCTATTTTAGCCCTCATATCTCAGGGCAACCGAGTCATTCAGCATTTACGTGTGCGCCATGAACCGACATGAACGGTGCGTGCGCTCGCACTTTGGGCTGGAATCTACACTGAGAGTAATATGCGTTTACGGCGTAGACTGGCGCGACGCACGTCCGGCAGTGTGAGCAATGTGCAGCCACCGCCAGCGAAAGAACCGACCGCTGTCGAGTATTTGCAGGTCAAGATCCCCCTCAAGCCGCAAGACAAACCCGTCGCCTTTCCGCAAAATTTTGCTGAGTCGCTCCAGGAAGAATATGCGATCAAGTATTTACAGCGACTCGGTGCGATGCCGACAGCAGAGAATATCGCAATGGTGCTCGAGCAGTTACCGCTCGACGAATGCCAAATCACGTCGGCTTGGAAAGCGCGCGGCTCCCTCAATGATGTAATCATGGTGGATTTGTATCCAAAAGCCCAAGCCAGCCTACGACTGGCACCAGACGCTGAAGGAGATTCTTTAGCAGCGTCTATGTGGCCGCACCATCGATACGCTGGGATTCGTGACGGCCAAGCAACCGATGCGCTTGCGACGTCCAAGCCGTACCAAGTCGGCAGCGTGTGCATGTCGTTTGAAGACATGAAACATCAGTACTTGCTGCCGTTCAAGCACGGTACACGCGACGAAGCAGACGTGCTCACGATGTTTGCAATGAAGCATGAAGAGCCGTTGACATTTGTCCATGTCCCAGCACTCGCCGAGATCCACGCGATCCCGAAGCTCCAGCTCTTTGGGCGGCGCGCGAGTCAGCGGCGCATCAAATGCATTGAAGAGCGTGTGCATCCACCGGACATCAAGCACGAGTTTATTGTTCAAATGCTACGGGCGTTCACGACGGCACTCCCGTACGCGTCGCTCGGCGTTCGGAGTGACGATGAACGCCACAAACTCGCCGACTTGCTCCTCCACTCTGACCTCGTACAGCTCATCCACGCAGCAGTGCGATATCTCTACTTGTCTGTCTTTTTCAAGCTCGGATGTCTCGGGGCTGCCGACTTAATCAAATCGGTAACACTACAAGCATACCACGAGAATGCACCGGCCGACATGGAGGCGCTGTATGTGACAGTCGTGCGCCTCTTCAATGCCATCAAACTTCGTATGGAGCGCGAAGACAAAGGACGGACGCTCTATTTGCCACTCCATTTGCTTGCACTGCGTGTCGCCGTTGAGACAGTCTATCGAAACCAGTACCCGGTGAGTTTCAGCATCACGGCGCCGACGATGCAGTACATTCTCGTCGAAATGAACGATCAGATCACAAAAGTGCTTGATAGCGATCTCCTTTTGAGTCGCATCGGCATTTTAGAGACGACATGCGAGTCGTCACGCGTCATGGCATCACAAACGTACCAAATCAAAAAACGGCGGGTGCGACTGCGCGACCAGTACTACCAAACAAGCGAAGCGATCCACACGATTTTCCCCAACCCACTCTCGGGAAAGTGCCGCAAGATGATCAAGTTTCGCGGCGGCGCGGCGATTGGCAACTACCCTCTTCCCACTCTCGACGCTCGAGAATCGTCATCCAGTGGAGACCGAGACGGAGTTGACGCACTGGAAGAATCGGCATATGCCGACGCGTCACGACAGCCTGCTCTCCCAACAGCGTCGCTCGACACGCGACTCGAACTACTGCATGTGATGGAGCAAAGTGTTGGCAAACCGACGAAACAACATTCAAGGACCGCAAGATGATAAATGCAAAACACAGTATATTTGTGTCGCGCCTCTCACACTACGCACGCGTTGTCAACGCGCTTACTGCGCCGACGTGAGCTTGGCGTAGAGCTGCTCAACGTCACCACGCGCATCAGCAACCCACATGCGACCGTCCGTCGTGATGAGCTCGCCCTTTTCGTTGAGGAACACAAGCGTCGGGATACCGCGGACACCGTACTTGATCGAGAGGTCGCGCTGGGCTTCGCGGTTCTCGAACGGAAGCGCAAGGAACGGCATCTCGCCGTAGTACTCCTGGAAGCCCTGGAGGTTCTGGTCCGACGACACAAAGACAAACTCAACGTCATCGTGCTCCTCCTTCAGGTCTTCGTACGTCTGGCCGAGGAACGGCGTGAACGCGCGGCATGGCGGGCACCAGTGGGCGCTAAAGTAGATACCAACGACCTTCTTGCCGCCGAGCGCATCCTCCGCGGTCTTGGCGCCGTCCTTGGTCACGAGGTGCGAGCCGAAAAGTTCCGTCCAAACGCCCATGATGCTTGAGTGGGTCTTTGACTGGTGGTTGAATAGTGAGGGGGCTGCCTTGGTGTTGGATATTCCCAACGGGACAAACCTTCGTCTTGGTCACTACGATAGGAGATTGACCTCGCATCGGCCAATCCAACAAAATCTTTCCGTCGATGTCGGACCGTCAGACCCAGAGAACGACGTCAACCAGCCTCCGTTAAGAACTGATATCGTTATGATTACGTAGCCGTGCTGCCACATCGATAATTGGATGTTGCGACAACATCAGCCGCACCTATGTCCGACCGCGCTAACGCACACAATCGATGAAACGGTGAAGTTGCGTGGACAAAAAGAAGGTTAAAGGATGTTGATGAATGTTACGGGATGTTGGCTCTTGTTGAAGAGTCCTGATTGCAGATGGTCGTTCGCCAGAACATCGAAGCATGGCGTGCATCGCTTACTGCCCCGTGAGTTTCTTGTAGAGCAGCTCGACGTCGCCCTTGGCGCTGGTGACCCACTCGCGGCCTTCGGTGGTGATGACTTCGCCCTGTTCGTTCAAGAACACAAGCGTTGGGATTCCCATGACGTCGTACTTGCTGGAGAGCTCGCTCTCGGCATTGCGGTTCTCGTACGGAAGCGCCTTGAATGGCATTTCACCGTAGTATCCCTGGAAGGCGCTAATGTCGCTGTCTGACGACGCAAAGACGATCTCAACGTCGTCGTGCTCTTCGACCAAATCATCGTACGTCGTGCTAAGCATTGGCGTAAAGCCGCGGCATGGTGGGCACCAGTGGGCACTAAAGTAAATACCGACGACTTTCTTGCCTGCGAGGACTTCGTCGGTCGGCTTGTTGCCGTCCTTGGTGACAAGTTCGGGGCCAAAAAACTCCGTCCACTTGGCCATTGTGATGGTGCTGCTTGGTGTGGTTGCTTGTGGTGGTCGCGAGCGAATTTTGTTGTGGCCGAGGAGATCAGACAGGATTGGGCTGTTGTGAGTTGGGTGGAAGGGAATGGGTTGAGTTGCATGAGGTTTTTTCCAAGCTCGAAAGAATCATATTGTGGTTCGAAGTTGAAAGGAAGTGAATGGGTTGTGGTTCACCGCCTTTGAAAGGGTTCAACAACGCCAAGCGCGTCGGACGTCACCTATCCCAACGTTGACAATCAACATTTCGATCCCATGAATTCTGGGCCACTACGTAGTACAAGCCCGGGTGTATACGAATGTTGGCAAGTCACCACGCCCAATGCGAGTTATGAATCAGCATGGCGTGCGTTGGGAACTTCTCACGCACGGACTTGGGTTTGGGGAGTTCCCATGCGTCAAAGCACAAGAGCGCGTTTTCTCTCACAAAACGCCGCAACAAAAACTGCATCATTCGGCGAGTCCAATTGACTCCGCACGGTGTGGACAACTTTGTCGAAAGGATCACTTGCCACTACGTACTGTACCCATGTAGCCATGTTCGTTCAGTACGAGCAGAAAACAACGCGCAATCGCAAATGGGTATCATTCGTATTCAGTTCCCATGGAAAGCAACACGCATCTCCACTTTACTGCGCCGTGAGCTTCTTGTAGAGCTGCTCGATGTCGCCGTTCGCTTCGTTGACCCACGCGCGACCCTCCTCGGTGATGATGTCGCCGTTTTCGTTGAGGAAAATGAGCGTCGGGATGCCCGTGACGCCGTACTTCTGGCCAAGCGCGCTCTTGGCATTGCGGTTCTCGTACGGCAGCGCCTTGAACGTCATTTCGCCATAATACTCTTCAAAGCTGCTGGCGTCGCTGTCCGACGACACAAAGACGATCTCAACGTCGTCGTGCTCTTCGACCAAATCATCGTACGTCGTGCTGAGCGTTGGTGTGAAGCCGCGGCACGGCGGGCACCAGTGGGCACTAAAGTAAATGCCGACAGCCTTCTTGCCTGCGAGGACTTCGCCGGTCGGCTTGTTGCCGTCCTTGGTCAGGAGCTCGGGGCCGAAGAATTCCGTCCAGTTGGCCATTGTGATGGTGTGCTTGAGTGTCTTGACTTGTGCGCTCGCGAGAAGATTGTGTTGTGAGAGACCAGCCAAGCCGATGGAGGACTGTGGGCACGGTGGTGACGTGGATATTCACGGCGCCATGAGTGGGTTGAGAAAAACCTCGAAGCATTCTGGTGTCGCCCATCCTAATCCCAAACCCATATCTCGCAGGAAACTTGCATGAGATATGGTTATTGAATCTCACAGCTATGTCGTCTCTCCCAATGAGAGATCTCGTTCCACGCGGACCAATGTTCAAGTGGGTTGACAAAGGAAGAAGAACGTGTCCTTCGAACTTGGAAGATGGAGTCTCACTGCCGTCTTCCCGACAAATCAGCTGATGTCCCGCGTCGAATGATCGTCGTGAAGATCTTTCTAGATGGACAAGACAAGCGAGTGAGGGTAGTTATCATCGATCCATGCGCGAGTGAGTGCAAACGAGATGCATTTCTCAAACAGAGTTACTTTTCGCTACTGCGCTTCGGTCGTGAGCTGCGTGTAGAGCTTCTCGACGTTGCCGCGCGAGTCGTTGACGAGGTTGCGGCCTTCGGTCGTGATAACTTCGCCCTTCTCGTTGAGGAACACGAGCGCCGGGATCGTGCTGCGGTCGTACTTAGTAAAGAGCTCCGCCTTGAGGTCGCGCTTCTCGTACGGCAACGCCTTAAACGGCATCTGCGCATAGTATTCGTTGTAGCCTTCGACTTCACGGTCCGACGACACAAACACGAGCTCAAAGTCGTCGTGGTCCTCGACCATGTCGTCGTAGACGGCCGAGAGGAAAGGCGTGAACGCGCGGCACGGCGGGCACCAGTGCGCGCTAAAGTAGAGGCCTACGACCTTCTTGCCGCCGAGCACGTCGTCGGTCGGCTTGACGCCGTCCTTGGTCAAGAGTTCGTTGCCGAGGAGATCAGTCCAGATGCCCATGGTCGCTTGTGAGGAAATTTCGATTGTGGTGGCCACAGCACGCGGCGCTCGTCGACGAATTGGGGCTCTCGACGCGGTCTCAACGACATCCGAGTCAGCGGATTACGTAGGGCTCCAAGATGCCACGTCAATCGAGATTGGGGCGTTATTGGATGTTGCGGGTGGTTAGAGAGAAGGCTAATGAATGTTGTCCTACCCTTGTCTTCGTTGGACTAGATACTAGGCTAATCAACGATGCCAACTTGTCTCGATGGAGTCGTCCAACGAGGCCATTGCCAAGGAGTCTATGGTGCAATGGAGAACGTAAGGAGTATCTCTGACGGTTTCAACGGCATCTCATGAGCAACCTCTGAAAATACCTGCAGTCAAAGCTGGACCGCCTCCGCGTGGGTGGCGTATTGAAACTCGTTTCCCTTGGGTTGCACAGTAGCATGGTCTCCGTAAGAACATGAGGAGACACGACCCAGTGAGTTCACATGATGGAGAAGGGCTACGTCTATTTACTCGTTCGACGCCGGCGTGGCCGTGGCCTTGGCCGACTCCTCACGCGCGAGCTTCTTGGTCAAGAAGCGGTTGAGCGGCTTCTTGGACGGGTCAAACTCGCGAAGCACGACCGTCAAGTGCGAGTGCGGGTGGTGCATGATACCCGAACGGCCTATAGATATACAAAACGGAAGTGTAAGACAACTAATCGCCATCATGCAAAAACAAAGCAGGTTCGTAGAGAACGCACCTCGACCCATGATGCGCAGACGCTTGAGGTAGTTGCCCTTGTTCACAAAGCACTCCGCGACCTGAAGATTTTCCGGCTCGATCTGGTACTTAATATCCGCCAAGTTGATCGCGTTCTGCACAGTCTTGCGGACGATCTCGGCCTTGCGCTTGGGCGAAAACTTCATTTGCAGAATCGCTTCCTCCGCCGACAAGCCGCGGATCTGATGATGACGATACACAAATTAGTTTGTCGCTTACCTCCTCCACCATAAATCACGAATCATACCTGCTGCGCCAAGTACGTGAGCTTGCGCGGGCTGTAGCGGATGTTCTGCTTCATCGTCTTGACCGTGCGAGCCTCGTCCGGTTCGGTCGCGTCAAGGAACGCCGCCGTCGCGTCTTCGGCCGGAGCGATGTTCTCCGCCGCCGTCGAAAAGCTCTTCATGGCGCTCGAGCGCAGCATGCAGGCGCCGCTGCCATGGCGCAGCGAGAGCGCGCCGAGTTGCGATCGCACGGCGCTCAACATGTTGCGTTTTCGTGGGCCGCAGCTTTTGGTCGGGGGCCAGTGGTGGAGATTGGGTACCTGTGTTATATGATATGCCAGGATAGAGGTACGTCGTGAATGTTTTCACTAACCCAATACGTTTCTTGTCACTAGATGAGGGAATGATCAGTACATTTGCATGCATTATCGATCGGTGGTTCTCCAGCTCAGCGCTGAGCTGGGTGTGTTGTGTAGGAGTACTTCCTGTGATAGGTCTTGAGGGTGTTGGTGCTAACGACTATTTGGTGTGTGTGTTGTTCTTGTGGTGCTGGATGGGGCAGCGCTCTCGACGCATGGCGTCTAACCAAACGGCGTCGCCGTCCGACCCTTCTTGTCCGAGATCCAAATGCGAAGTTTCTCGAGGTCCTCCGCCGCAACCGACCCCGGACCCGACGCACCGTCGCTCTCGATACTCAGGCGCTCCATGCTCATGCGCTCGGCGTCGTCCGGGAGCCACTCAATGTGCACTTCAATGTCCGTGCGGTTCGACACGAGCGGCATCAGCTTGCCGACAAACCGTTGGCGACTCGTCGGCGGCAAGTGCGGGATCTCAATGCCGCGCACGGTAATCTTGCTGGGCGCTGTGCCGTTCACAATGTCGGCGATCCAGCCGCCCATGTACTCGAACTTGTCGGGTCGGTTCTTGCAAATGTCGCGCCGCAGCGACAAGAGAAACTCGGGCGTAAACCGCTTGCACTTTTTCAGCAAGCGGTACTGCACGAGCGCTTCGTTCAGAGCTTGCATCGCCTCAGTGTTTTCCATGCCGTGTGTCCCGACTTCGTAGCAGTCGCTACAGAGGTTGTAATTGGTACAGACGCTGCACGTCCACAATGCGCCCGTAATCGACTCGACGCCACAGCCCTCGCACATAATATTCTTGTGCACAATCGACTTTTTTCGCTTGAGCTTGGCCGCCATCATCGAGCCGCCATAACTCAGTGCCGAGCTCAGCTTGGCCTTGGAGAAGCGGCCCGTGACAGTCTTCTTGTCCATACCGAAGCCAAAGATGCTCGGCTTGCCGTCCGAGTTCGAGCGCGGGTGCAACATGGTCTCGCGATCGGCGTCGGCGCACTCACGCGCAAACACAATCGTCCGCGCGCCGCGCTGTGACGCCATGAGCTCTTCGACTTGGTCGGCCGTCATGTGGGGCTCAATCGGATTGTCATTCACACTGAGAAGCGTGTCGCCGACCACGACACCAGCGCGAAATGCCGGCGAGTCGCGCTCAATCGACGCAATGCGCACGGCCAACTCGGCCGTCTCTTCGGAGAAACTGAGGCGCGTCGTAAAGCCCGCGGCCGTGCGGTCGCTAAATGTGACTTGGTACGAATTCAGCGGCTGCTGGACTGGGTGTTGGAGCGACTGCGAGCGCACACAGTTGGGAATGTCCATGCTCGTGACCATCGTCGTGCGGTACGACGTCATGGACGCGCGCATGGCCGACAAATCGCTCGCAAACTTGGGTGGTTTCGCGTGTACCAAGACGCGACGGAGGCCGTGGAGCGCGCGCGCCGACGACGCGTCGCCTGGGACACTCGGGCCGAGAAATCGATGTGATGAGAACTCTTCGTCGTCAAACTCGCCAAACCCATCGGGCGCGCCGACGCCGAGCGGCGTGCCGAGGTCGCCGTCGCTGCCGAGTAAACTCCCGCCATCGTCGTTTGCGTCTTCATCATCGACGTCCGTGTCATTGGGCGAGACGACATCTTCCGTCTTGTGGCGCTCGAGGCTCTTGCGGTTGGGCGCCGTCGTGGGGTCGTAGTCCATTGGCGGCGGCTGCTTGGGCGTCATCGCGCGGGTCATTGTACTAGCGTCCGAGTCAGTTGTCTTGTGTGGATCTTGTCCCGCGCTTTCGCCGAGTTCTTCTCTCGGCGGGACGAAGATCGGGACGACGCTTGAAGCTCCGGTGGAGGATGCGCTCGTGTCCATGGTGCTCCACGAAGAAGATAAACAATCACGAAGGCGAGCGAGAGGGACAATAGAGTGGCGGCGCCAGTCAGTTCGTCCTGTTTGCGGCGACGTCGGATCAGTTCCACAAAGGCCACGGCGCGAGAGCCATTTTCTACTGCCGACAATAGAATCGCAAAAAAGACACGGGCTAGTATTCAGGAGACGTACGGACACCTCGCCGTCTCTTTTGACAATCCAGAACCAGCTGGTGAAGCAAAAGACGATTGAAAATTTCACCGCGTTCGGGGAAACCAGATTCGTCACATGACGGGTTTTGGGAAGCTGGGATGCCGCTACCACCTTGTTTTCGATCCGAGTCGTTTCAAGGATCGGTCCATGGAAAAGTGCCCCATGCATTCTTGGGTTGCGACGGGCACGCCAGAGCGGCTGGTACGTGGCGGCGCGGCGATCGTAGGGACGAGGGGATCGCACGTGCTCGTCTGGGAAATGACGCAGAAGAACGGACGTGCCCTTGCAAAGGCGGTGTTAACGTTACCAACGGCGCGGAACATGGCGCGAAAGGCCCGTCGCAGACTCTCTGCTGGCCACATGGATCCATCGTCCGGCTCGTCGACGCGGATCATCCGCGGCGGATGTGGTCGAGCTTCTTTGGTCATGTTGAAGTTGCCTGCGTATCCTGACTTCTCCCACGTCGAAGCGCCCCGGCGTGAAAGGAGAATCGCTTCGGTTGACCTGCATTCGGCCATCCATCACACCGATGATCGGAATGGAAACTCGGGACCCCACGTGAGTGGGCGTGAAGAAACTTCCGCATCGCGGGACGTGTTTTGCTGGTCGGGGACGTAGCGGGTGGTCAGCACGAGTCGTCTCGCAAGGATACGCCTGCCCAAGTTGAAGCTGTTCAGTGGGTTCTCCCAGACAAATACGCGACCCGGCGCTCCGGGCACCACTCCATGATCTTGCCCCAACTGCCGCATGAACACCCTGGCCACGCTCAGCAATCATCACTTCGCCATTGGCGTCTCCGTGAACAAGCTCCCACAGCAGCTCGACCTTTGATACCAAGCCACCATGACGTCGCTCCGCTCGTTTGTGCTCGCGCTCCTCGTGGCCCTGTTGGCCGCTGTCGTGCTCGCTGAAGACGCGCCGAAGAGCGAGCAGGCGCGCGTTGATATTGCCTCGCGCTCGACGCTCAACGACGCCACGGCCTTGGCCAACAAGAACACGGTCTCGACCGACAACAACGTTGCGATGCTGCGCAGCAATGCGGTGATGCAGCAGAACGATGTGCTCGACATGGCCCAAGAAGCCAGCGAGCTCCCGGCCGGGCTCACGCTCATGGGCGAGAAAGAAGACCTCGCGAAGCCCGATGGTGTGCCGCACGAGTACTACTACGGATATCGTCGCCGCTTCTACTACCCGTATTACCGCGGCGGCTACTACGGCTGGCGCTACCCGATTGGCTACTGGAACTACTATGGCCCGCGCTACTACGGTGGCTACTGCCCGTTCGGCCGCTACTATGGCGGCTACTACTACTGCTAAGCCAGCAACCAGGACGAGACCCAAGTCGCTGCGGTGCGTAGGTCCCATTTGCTCTTTCTTTTCTTCTTTGTGTCGTAAGCGCCTGGCGAAACAATGAACATGGTTGTCGTATTCCTTCTGTTTCGACTCCTTGTGTTCTATGGCTCGTCGTGGAGCGTCCCGCGCTTGCCGAGCCCAAGGCGCATGAGCGTCTGGAACTCTTGAAAGTCGATCTGGCCATCGCCGTTTTCGTCCACGACCTCGATGATCTGAACTGCCTCTGCTTCGGTGATCGTAGCATTGCCCAATAGGAACATGACGTGCTGGAGCTCATCGCTGTTGATGACGCCGTCACCGTTGCTATCGAAAATCTACATACAGTACAGACACCACACATAGTGAGTCGACAAAAGGAGGTTGTCTATGGTGCTACCTTGAAGGCGGCGCGCAGGTCCGCTTCCGTGATGTCTCCCCTGTCGCCGAAACAAGTCAGTTGGTCGAACCAATCAAAGGGCCATGGACACTGACCGTTTGAAAAGGCGTTGGTTCATGATCGTGACAAACTCCAAGAACGAGATCTTCCCGTCGCCATCGAGGTCGGCCTCAGCCATGATCGCTTCGACGTCCGACCTAATCACATCACCCATCAATAGACCGCTGGAGCGGTACGACCTCGCCACACGTACTTGTTCAAGTGCTGGCCGAGCGCCGTCAAGACGTTCGCCAGTTCGTCCTTGTCGATATCCCCTGACTCGTCCTTGTCAAAGAGCGCAAACGCCTCTTTGAACATGTCCATGTTGACGGTCGCGGTCCGCTGGATCCCTGTGTCTCCCCGTGCGTCGTTGTTGATGGCCTCGGCCTTTTTGGGCGGTTCTTTGCACTCGAACTTGGCGTGCTGAACGCCCATGACGACTGCCAAGATGTTGGCACGGAGCTTTTGTAGTCGCTGGTATGCGAGCAGTCGTTGTGCGTGGCCGTCCGGCAGAGTTGTAGTCGCTGGCGTCATGCCACGGAGCCACGGGTTTGCGAGGGTTTGTTTCGCCGTGAGTCTCTTCGATGGGTCTCGCTCGAGTAGCTGGGCGAGAAAAGCCTTGGCGTCGGGCGACAGTGCCTTGTACCATTGGTTTGTGACTAGCAACAAAACCGTCAACACCATTGCGACTCTGTTTCCAGTCATCAAACTCACCGTCGTAACCCGTCCGAGCGATGAGTGTCACGACCTCGGCATCCGAGCGATCACCACGGGGATCGAAAGGATGGACGCCAGTGAGAGCAATGTAGGCCTGTGATAGGGCGTGAGTTCTCGATACAATGACCAACGGAGAACGCGACGGTACCAGAACTCCAAATGCCCACATGTCGACGGCAAAGTCTTGTGGCTCACGCTTGATGATCTCTGGTGCCCAGTACGCTCTACAATACGATACAACTGATCAGCGAAAGTCATAGACATTGTCAACGGGCAGTCGACGTACGCAGTTCCACTCGGGTGCTTCTCGACGATTTTCTGGTTCGGGCGAAGGCGCTTGCTCAACCCAAAGTCCTGAAAACTCATTAGAGTCGGCATGAAAAGAAAACAAAAGACAAACGTCGAAGCCAAGCCTCCTACCGCGAGTTTGAGGTCGGCATTGTTCGATCGGTTCGTGAGCAAGACGTTCTCGGGCTTGATATCGCGATGGCTATTGCATGCAGAGTATCAGTATTCGCGTTGCGAGCCCTCTTACCCCCACGAAAAGGCCTACCACACGCCCATCGAGTGGATATAGTCGAGTCCCGTGCACACGTCAAACAGCAAACGGCTCGCATCGCGCTCGGAGATCGAGCCCATGTCGACAATGTAGTCAAAGAGCTCGCCGCCTTCGACAATGTCCATCAGCATGATGGTCTCATCTTTGAGAAAGAGCACGTCGTGGAGTCCGACAATGTTGCGGTGCTTGCCAAGCTGCTTGAGCGTCGTGATCTACTCAGATACAGCGAAGAGGTCAGCTACGGAACCATTAAACTGGCTTCCAACTCGATACCGACCTCGGCTTGGATGTCGTCGGCCGAGCAGTACTTGGGGTTGAAGATCTTGGCCGCAAGCAGTTCGTTCGTTCGCGTATCGAGCGCGAGGCGCACGACTGAGAAACCTAGTCACACCATGACATGCGTGGTTTAACAACGGCAGAAGGGAAGCACTCAGCTACGTACCTCCTCTCCCGAGCTCCTTGTAGAGCGCATAGTGCCCGCGCCGATCTGGCTGTGGAATGCACTGCGCTGGATCTTGATCGTCCGCCAACGTCAGCGCCGCGGCGACGCCCAGTGACGCAGCGAGCGCCGTCCGCAGTGTGGCTTTACGGTCTCCATTAACGCTCTGGTTGGCAGCGGCCGGGGCGGAAAACACGCGCAGCACCGACAGCGTGGCCCGGTGGCGCGTAGACAAGGCCGCCGCGGCCGCCGCGATGCCATGAAGGCGTCCTGCGACAGCGCGTCGCATCATCGTGAAATCAGTGTGGGATCTGATGGAGGATCCCCTCACGCTCGGCACTGAAAACTGAGTTCCATCAACTGTACCGCATGAGTGGTACAAAACGTGGTCCACACTGTACGACCTTTCCCACCAAGAGATCCGCAACTGGCACGATGGGAACGGCGTGGAGTCGGTGGCTCGAGGGCGACGCCGCGTTCGACAAGACGCGCTTTGTCGACGCGCACGCCCAGGAGCTCTTTTATTCTTCGCTCCAACTTGCGGCCGTCGCGATTGAACGCTCGGCGACGGAGGCGCTCGAGACCGAAGCGGCCGACGCGACGCTCGAAGGCGACGACGCAGCGCTCGCGCAGCTGCAGTACGTCCTGGAGAACTGGGCGCGCGAAGTCGGGGGACTATACGATCGCGTCGGCGACTTTCCGCTCATTCTACCGCTCACGAGCGAGCTCCATGCGCCGTCCGAAAACGACTCTTCTAGTCTAACAGCTCATACGCCGACGACACGCGACGAGCTCTTGCTCAAGGCCACGAGCAGCGACAAACTCGCGCCGACCGATCGACTCTACGAAGCAATGTACCGTCTCGCAAACACTCTTCCCCAAGACGCCTTCTTGCGGCTCATTGGCCAGTACCCCCGCGCGACACGCCTCTTTGTGTCCCAAGCAATCGAAGCGCAGACCAACGCCGATGCGCCATTCCGGCTCTGGACAGCCACCGGCCAATTCGCCAAGGCCGCTGCGCACGTTGGTAAGCTTGCGTACGGTGAGGAATCGTTTGTCAAGAGAATGGGGCGTCTCCAAGAGATGGCGGCGCTATTGCAGCGCGCACACGATGCGCCGACAGCGACACGGCGCGAGCGCACGACCGCGTCGTTCCAGCGCGTCATGACCGAAGAAATGATTGAGCTCCTCGACGCCCAGAATCGCCTCGAGAACCGCTTGGGTGTGATCCACCTCGTCGGGAGTTCCGTCGTCGAGACGATCGACAAGCTCCTGACGCTCTTTCCGACCGTGCCGACTGCGCTCTCGGCCGCTGTGACAGTCGGCCGCGACTTTCGCATCCACCCGACGCACTTCTGGCGCTGTCTCTTGCGCACACTCGGGAGCAGCGACCAGTGGCGGACGCTGTTGCTGCTGAGCGCAGCGGTGCCGCCGCCCTGCGGATATGTGGTGATCGCCGAAGCGCTCGTCGACGCGCAGCAAACGGATCTCGCACCAGACCTCCTCGCGTCCATTACGTCGCCGCACGAGCGCGAACGCGTCGTCGCGTACCTTTCGTCTCAAGTCGTGACGTCCGAACAAGCAGACGAAGCGTACGGATACGCGGACGACCAAGACGCGCCGGTGGTTGTGTAGCCTTTTCCATGTTGAAGTTGGCTCGTAAGAACAGTATTTACGAAGGGTTTGCGTAATTACGAACTTGAGCTTGTCACCGCCACATGCTGAGACGGCATGCACGAGCGGATCCGTTCAGGATCTCCCACTCTTGCGTCGGCGACTGGACGGACCCACACGTCACTCTCGAGTCTGTAGACGACTGACCGACTGACCGCCCCCTCCCTCCCTCTCGAGCCAAGCCATGCTGCGTCTCCACGGCGCTGTCCCGCGCGTGCTCCAGCGCGCCGCCGCGGCGTCCGTTACCCGCTCGGCGCGTCGCTTTGCGTCGTCGTCGGCCCCTGCGTCCATTGAAGCGCTCGCGCTGCGCTCCATGGCCACGGCGTTCCGTCAGTACGGCCACCTCGAAGCCGACATTGATCCGCTCGGTCTGCGCACGTCGCAGCCGGTCGACGACCTCGCGGCCACACAGTTCCAAGCGCTCTTGCAGCACGCAACCGAGGGCCAAGCGGCGTACGACCGCTTGCGCGCGAGCTACTGCGGCAAGATCGGCTTTGAGTTTGAGCACATTTCGAACGCCGCTGAAAAGCAGTGGCTCGCCGAGGCCGCCGAGGCGCTCGACACCAAGTTCCCCGTGCACCCGTCCGACTTGCGCAATGCGTACACGTCGATGCTTATGGCCGATGTCTTTGAGACGTTTATGGCAAAGAAATTTTCGAGCTTCAAGCGGTACTCGGGCGAAGGCGCCGAAGCCATGATGCCAGCGGTCAACACGGTGCTCCAGGCGGCCGCGCAGAGCGGCGTGTCGGACGTCGTGATTGGCATGCCGCACCGCGGACGCCTCGCGCTCCTCGTCGGCTTGCTCGAGTACCCGGCGCACAAGCTCTTCCACAAGGTCAGTGGCTACTCTGAGTTTCCCGACGGCGTCGAGGGCGTCGACGACGTGACGTCGCACATTGCGCAGTCGGTCGACAAGCGCTACGGCGACAAGAGCGTGCACGTGTCGCTGCTCCACAACCCGTCGCACTTGGAGATTATCAACGCCGTGACCACGGGCAAAGTGCGCGCGAAGAACGACAGCGGCGCAAACGCCATGGGCTTTATGCTCCACGGCGACGCGGCGTTCTCGGGTCAAGGCTGCGTCCCCGAGGGCCTCTCGCTCTCGCAGCTCCCGAGCTTCACGACCAACGGCTCGGTGCACTGGATCGTGAACAACCAAGTCGGCTTCACGACGACGTACCGCGACGGCCGCTCGACGCGGTATGCGTCGGACATTGCCAAGGGCATTGAAGCGCCCGTGCTCCACGTGAATGGCGAGTCGGTGCACCACGTGATCCAGGCCGCGCGCTTGGCGGTCGCGTATCGCAACCAGTTCAACAAGGACATTGTCGTCGACATGCTCGGGTACCGTCGCCACGGTCACAACGAAGTCGACGAGCCGCGGTTCACGCAGCCTGTCATGTACAAGGCTGTCGGTGCGGCCGGTCGCTTCCCCATCAAGTACAGCCAAGAGCTCGAGCAAACGGGGCTCGTCACGGCTGACGGCGTCCAGCGCCTCATCGAGCGCTTCAACTCGCACTTGGAAAGCGAGCTCCAAAAGACCACGGATGGCTACAAACCAACCGAAGTCGATGCGTTCAAGGGCAAGTGGGCCGACATGAAGCAGCCGCACAAGCACGAGCTGTACGAGCAGCCGGCGTCCGGCGTCGCGCTCGACCGTTTGATCGACGTCGGCCTCGAGTCGGTGAAGGTACCGGAGACCATGCACGTGCACGACCGTCTCCAGCGCAGCCACATTGAAGCCCGCAAGAAGATGCTGTCGCGCGACGCGAGTGAGATCAAGGTCGACTGGGCCACGGCCGAAGCCATGGCGTTCGGCACGCTCCTCCAGGAAGGCCACGGCGTGCGTCTCGCGGGCCAGGACTGCCGTCGCGGGACGTTCTCGCACCGCCACGCGGCGTTCACGGACCAGCAAAGCGAAGATCTGTACTTCCCGTTCAAGCACATGGCGTCGTCCAAGGCCAACTTTAACGTCATTAACAGCAACCTCTCGGAGCTTGCGGTCATGGCGTTTGAGTACGGCTACTCGTGGGAAGACCCGCGCAACCTCGTGCTCTGGGAAGCGCAGTTTGGCGACTTTTTCAACGGCGCGCAGATTGTCATTGATACGTTCTTGAGCTGCGGCGAGTCCAAGTGGATGCGCCAGTCGGGCCTCACGCTCTTGCTTCCGCACGGCTACGACGGTGCCGGCCCGGACCACTCGAGCGGCCGCCTCGAGCGCTTCCTCCAGCTCGTCGACACGCCGGCGCTTGACCACGTCTCGACAGCCAAAGACAGTGTCGAGTGGCAAAATTACCTCCACAACACCAACATGATTGTCGCCAACTTGACGACGCCGGCCAACTACTTTCACTTTCTCCGTCGCCAACAGCTCCGCCCGTTCCGCAAACCCACTGTGGTCATGGGCCCCAAGACGCTCTTGCGTCTCGCGGATGCGACGTCCAGCCTCGAAGAGCTCGGCCCTGACTCGCAGTTCCAACCCGTGTACACGGATGCCACGATCGCCAAGCCGTCCAAGGTCAAGCGCATTATGTTCTGCTCGGGCAAGTTCTACTACGACCTCGTGCGCGAGCGCAGCAAGCGCATGGGCAAGGACGAGCACGAGACGGCAATCATCCGCATTGAAGAGCTCGCGCCGTTCCCGCTCGAGCACGTCGTGGCCGAGCTCGACAAGTTTGACCACGCCAAGAAGATCGTGTGGATCCAAGAAGAGCCGCTCAACCAAGGCGCGTGGCTCTACGCGCGCCCGCACCTCGAAAAGGTCGTGAGCAAGAAAGCGCTCCCGATCGAGTTTATCGGTCGCGAGAGCCTCGCGGCCTGTGCCGTCGGCCTCTCCAAGCGCAATGCCCAGCAGACGCAGGCCATCTTTGAACAGGCGTTTGGCGTCCAGGGATAAGAGAGCGAAAGAAAGACGAATGAATAGATTTGCCGTCAGCTCAGGCGGCGCAGTGCGTCAAGATGGCATCGAGTACGGTCTCTGTATCTAATGGCTCGGTTGGTGTCTCTCCATAGTCGCGCAAGAGCTTTTCCGCGAGGAGCTGCGCCAGAGGCCACTTGTGGTGCGCGAGACTGGCCATGAACAACCGTGTTTCGACGGTCGAGACGGTCTCGGGATACCCACACCATGCAGCGACGTCCTGGAGTAGCGTCATGTCTTCTGGAATCCACGCGAGAATCGATGGCGCAGGCTCTTCGTACTCGTTCTCCTCCGTCGGTTCTTCTTCCTGCTGAGCATAAGCGTCTTCGTCATTCGTGAACACTTGTTCTTGCCCCAGCGCATCGTTCTCGTCGACATTCTTAGCTTCGCCGTCCGAACGTGGAGTCATCAGTTCGCCTGGTGCGTCTTCGCTATTGTCGCAGGCAATTGCAAGCAGAGATATGGAGTTTTCGTGATCGATCTCCTCGACCTGCCGTTCTGCAGCACACTCGTCGCCGTATTCGTCCAGACTGATGGCAACTTCTCCAGCGTGCGCCACGTCGAGACCTTCTAGCTCGCCGTCCGTGTACTCGTGCACGTCTTCCACCACCGCTTCTTCTCGCTCTTGTTCACCTTCAGACTGCTTACTGACGTCTTCGTGATCCGCCAACTCTTCATCCTCATACTCACCTTCTTCCTCATATTCGAGCTCTTCTTCTTCATCCTCTGCTTGATACGCCAGGCGGCGCTGCTCAGCTTCCCACTCTTCGTCGGTCGGCTCACGTGCACTGCCGGATTCACCGGACCACCGCTCGTGACCACCGGCCTCAAGGCGCCATTCGCGCGAGTCGGTGCGATCGCCTTCTTTTTCGGACCCCGTGGGTGATTCGTCGGTGCTTCCATGACTCGGCTTGCGGGTCGATGGATCATTCACGGGCGATTTCTTGCTTTTCTTGCCTTTCTTTTTGCCTTTGAACACGTGTGAGAGCCGCCGTGTCCATTTCTTCCAGCCCTTGGGCTTCGCCGCGCTCTTGAGCGTCCCAGTCTCTTCTGCAGCCGATGTAAGGACCGGCAGCGCGGTCGCGTCGTCCTTGGCCATGGTCTAAGTTTCTGGTAAAGCAAAATGGTCACCGCCCTGCTCCGATCCACGGATCCAATCTTAGAATCCCATTGGATCTGATGCAACATGTATCATTCCGCGCCTGTTTGGCGATCTTATCTTTGGTCTCCCATCCATGAGCCGAAGAGTTACGGCGTCTCGTAGACGATGGCGGACGCGTAGCTCACAGACGAGTCGCTATAGCGTTTGCACGCGCTGCTCTGCGCGTACTTGACAAACTTGAGCGTGCACTTGACGTTGTTGGCCGCTGCAAGCGTGTGGAGCAAAACCGAAATCGGGTGGCGACCGCAGATTGTGTTGCTGGTCTTTTCGAGGTACTCGCGAAAGCCGGCATGATCCAGTCGCTCGATCAACTTCAACATGTCTCCATCAGACTCAAGTACACGGATAAATCAATACTGTGGTGACGTACAGCCATGCCCTCGTGGTCGAGATGCTCGATGTACTCATGGATCTCTCCGTACGCCGAGTCGTGCGGCTGGTAGCGGAACCTATACACACAATACGTCAGAACCTCACGGTTATACCAGCCAATGCCGCACATACCGCGAGCCCCAGTGGCAAAAGTCCGAGCTAATGACAAAGAGGTTCTCCGGATCTTCGAGATACGGCGCTAGGATCCTGGGCACCACACGTGAGAAACGTCGCTCCGCTGTGCTCGTTCTATTCGTACGTACCGTCCATACTCGGCGTCCGTTCGGCTCTTGGTGTCACCCACGAGAATCGGCACAGCCGTAAACTTGCGGCCGCCCATGACTTTGTACACAAACGGCAAGTGCATTTCGATCGAGTGCTCGTTTTCGTCGACTTCGAGCGACATGCGCGCGAACTTGTTCGTGTTGACGAGCGCTTCGTTCACCTCTCGATCAATCGCAATGTTGCCGAGCGGCGTTTCATACTCGGTCGCCGACGACACGGCGCAGCCGCTACATTGATCATGCTACGTTAGCGCACCCCACACACAGACCGACGTACGCGAGGATACGCACCGCAAGTAAAAGTGGTGCGATGGCCCGAGAATAAACACCCGCTTGACACGCTCGAGGCCTTGGAGGTGGTGGTACGCGTGCGCGGCCGTCGGGCCGGAATAACTAGCAGCAGAGGGCAAGCGCATGAGTCGCTAACCGCCACTACATCTTAGCTGTGCGTACCTAAAGCCAGCGTGTGGCGCGATGATCGCGCGCACGGCAGCGACGTCGCCATCGGCGTTCGCAGCTGCGGCGCTCTCGAGCCAGCCTAGGTTACAAGCTGGTTATGGTGGGAAACGGCGTGTACTTCAGATACGACGCACGCACCGCTGAGCTGCGCGTCGAGCGTCGCGTGTTCGTGCGTGTACCACGAGCCGGCGTGAGTCGCTTGGCGCACCGACATCCTGTGGGCACTGCACGTGGATCTATCCAATGGCACGGGTCGCGGCTGTGATTATGCGGAAGAACGAACCGCAAGCAGTTCAACATGTACAAGAGGCACTCGATACGGCCCCGACGTAGCTCCTGGTGGCACGAGTCATATTAGCATCGCCGCGATTGGTTTGGTCTGAATACTAACCCAGCGGCCTAAGCTAATGCTCAAGGAGTGCTGCCACACTTCCAGTCGACGGCAAAGAATGTTCACTGTCAGAATCGGGCTGCGTCTCTTTGCGAGCGCAGCCACATCAACAAAGCGGTGTCAATGGGAATGCGATTGCACCACCGTCAGCTCAGCTGCGGCCTGGTGTCTCACACTCCAGAGAGAGAGAACGGCGCGAAAGCAAAGGTTTGACCGACCGCTCTCTTGAGCAGCGCGTTTTTATATTTTAATATAATAAAGTATTAAAATACTATGGCGTATTCTCCATGCATCATTTACACGGGACAAGAACGGTCGCATCAGCTTGAGCGCAAATCAAAGCAGCAGGCAATTGAGACGCGCCGCACCAGGTGTGACGACACCTGCTTGCTGCTGTCCGAGAGCCAAGAACCAAAAGTTCCGGAACATTCTGTTGAGTGGCGGCCCTGAGCTCATGTAGCGACCAGATCCATGTTGATCATGAAGCGAGACAAGTGGAGTCAGGTGGCGACCTGTCACGGGATCCCCTCATTCCGAACTCAGTTTGTACGGAACATGAGATAGCCAGAAAGCCGTTCAGTGGGTGGGAACCGTTCTGGCGCTCAGCAGATGGCAGCTTGATGTCTGCTCAGACCTGTTTAATCGGATGAAGATTCAGGATATCCCATCGAACCTCGACAGCAGCCTGCTCTCAAAACCTTCGACATACGATAATCTCTCGATATATGTTGCATTGGATATTATAGAAGATGTAGTCAGAACTTTCTTGTTGGCCAGAACCCCAGTTACTTACGGGTCCACAGGTGCAGAGCTTCTGGACATGACGCGATGGGCTCTGTGTGGTCTTTGGCTCTGATGGCATCATGAGCGCCGCGGTAGAGAAATCACCATCGCTCGGTCTCCCAACTCACTGGACGCATGCGAAACTTTCACCGTGGACGCCCACAAACCAACTCATCCGTGACGTGAAGAGCAGCTGGACTGAACTCTTGGTGAGAGCACTGCCACCCGTCCGCATGCTCTTGAGTGGATATCATCGGCCTCATTCTTCAATCCACCTTCTCCGTACAACACCCCAATAACCACACTTACCCATTAAACAATCATGATGGGACTGCGCCGCAGCAGCTCGGGTACTGTGTTCGTCCTCAACGGCTACGCCGAGGGCTACCTCGTCAAGCAGGGCGGCCGCATCAAGACGTGGCACAAGCGCTTCTTCGTCTTCCAAGACGGTTTTCTCAGCTACCGCAAGGACAGCCGCGACGCGACTAAGGTCTTGCGCCGCGACTCGATTGTCGACGTCCACTTCTACTCCAAAGTGCGCAACGGTCTCTGCGTCGAGCTCCAGTGTGGCCGCAAGCTCTGCGTCCAGGCCAAGACCGAAGACCAAATGCACGCGTGGTACGACGTCTTTAGCGAGTACCTCCAAAAGACCAACAAGGCGCGCGAGTTCCAGCAGCTCTACCGCCGCAAGCAGCAACACCTCGACCCGATTGAAGAGATTGAAAACTCGTTCCTCGAAGCCAACGATGGCGAAGTGGATATCGACGACAGCGCGCTGCTCTCGGACACGGACTCGGATTCGGACTTTTGGGTCTACGACTTTTGAACGACGACGCGGGCAGTGGCGATCGAAGACACGGAACGACCTTGCGCTTATGTATATGGAGAGACGACCTCTCTGGATCAGTATTTATTTATTAGCTGCACACAACTGTGTTCGGAATGGACTATCTTGCTTGACTATGCATTACTTGGTCTGTCTGGTGTTCCTAGTCACGCCTTCCCACGTCGAAAACGTGCGCTCATTTCTCAGTAGCTGCGGCTGAACGCACACCCATGGATACTGTCGTCAGCGGAGTCTATGGGACGTCTATGTGACGTCCTTGTGTCAAGACGACAACTTGTCCACGGCGCCGTTCTCGTGGCGCCAACAGTCCAGTGCGGTGCACGGCGCTGCTGATCTTGCATTGGCGTGGCCGCGTGACGTTCGAGATCGCCAGTGCAGGTCGTCAGATCCTGGTTCCTTCCACCCAAGTGACAAACGCACTCGCGGTTGTGGTCGGGACACGCTGCAGGCGACCGTTCTTCGCGCGTTGATCGTTGTGGAAATCGCCAGTGGGGAGAGCGGCACACGAGCGGCGCCCCTGACGCTTGGTCGTTTTCGCGCCAGCGACGTGGGCGCGTCGGGGCCGTTGCAGTGGCAACCGGGTGTGGCAGGACCCATGACCAGAGACGTTGGACTGTCGTGCAGCGCACAATGCAGAACCGTTCTTCCGTGCGGGATCATTCTTGTGTGAGTGTGCACCCATTTTGACTGCTCGGATGGGTACACAGGTTACAGGTTACGGATGACGCGATCCACGCGCGCGACACACGTCGCAGATGTCGTCCCTCTCCCTTGTCGACGAAATCCCCTCTCCAATCGGTCCTATTTTCATCCAATCCAAATTCTCTATACTGCCCAGTCAGCGTCCTCTTTCACCATTTCAGCCAATCACACGTCTCCATTTTCCCGCCACTGCGTTTGGCTCTCTTCGTCTTCGCGCCAGCAGCTCTTGTTCCCCACTTTGCAACTCGCATCGCCGTCACCACACCACCCGCCACAATGGACGCGCTCCTCCAGAACCAGTCGCTTCTCACCAAGTCGGGCGCCGTCGTGCCGCTCGTCGACGCGCTCTCGCAGAAGAAGGTCATTGGCCTCTACTTCTCGGGCCACTACTGCCCGCCGTGCCGCAAGTTCACGCCGCTCTTGGCCCAAGTCTACGAAGAGATACAGGAAGAACACGACGACTTTGAGCTCATTTTCGTGTCGTCGGACAAGGAGATTGAGAAGTTTGACGAGTACTACACCGAGATGCCGTGGCTCGCGCTGCCGTGGGCCGAGTCGCGCGAGCTCAAGGCCGAGCTCTGCGCCAAGTTTGGCATCAAGACGATCCCGACGCTCATTTTCTTCAACGACAAGGGCGAAGTCGTCGAGCGCGAAGGACGCACGTTCATTGAGAAGAACGCCGCCGACATTGACGCGGTCCTCGAGCACTTGCGCAAGTAAGCGACTGTATGATTCTACGATGTGCGCAGAAAGTAGATTTCGTTTTTGGATGCATCAATAAATGGGTTTCCAGACAATACATGGCGTTGAGTTACGTGCGCGACCAGAGGCTTGTGATGCTCAGGCGTCGAGCAGGCGTCGCAGCAATGGGAGACGGCGGGCGAACACTGGCAATCGCTTTGATGGTTTCTGGAGGGGACAGACTGATCTCCAAGTCAGCTTCCAAGCGCCGCTCGAGCCAAAGGTGAAACTGGTCAAACGTGACGTTCTGTGCCATCGCCTCAGCGTATAAATCCTACGCCGCACAGTGTCAGCAGGTATCTGTGGGCGTCATTTCAGAAGCGGCATACCTCATTGCGAATGTTGCACGCGTCGTTGCAGAGGCCGCCGCCCGCGATCTTGACCGCTGCGGCGGTCAGCACGAAAAACTGTCGTAAAACGGAGAGTGGCAGACTGAGAGACCCATGTGTTTGAGCAGAGTAGGCGTGGACACGGCGCAGACCTCTTTCAAAAGACTATCGTCGTCGGCCTCAGCGTGCTCGTTTCTGTCGTGTTGGACCGCGTCAGTTCCTGGATCCTCTCGTTGAGATCCGTGCGGCTCCAACTGCAGTGGTGGTAACCGCCCCGCTCGCCCGACTTTGGTCTCTTTCTCTGCAAGCGCGTCGACGACCGCGTCGTCAAACTCGCCGACGCTGTCAGTATTGTTGCTGCTCGTATTTCGACTCGTGCGCGTCGACGAACGCGCAGGCGACTCGAGCTCGCCGGCGGTCGCGTCTTCGGGCGAGAGCTCTCGCTTCGTGGCAAGTGACTTTGCTCGTTGCGCCTTGGCTTCGTGTACTTCCTCTCTGATCTGCCGCGAGAGTTCGTAAAAGAGCGATCCATTTCGGAGCCGAGAGGACGGCGACTCGTCGTCAGAGCTACTGTGTTCGCGGCTGTGGTGCTGGTGATCCAGTCGCGCTTCGAGCTCCTACAACGCGACAGGATGAGTCCCAAAGCGAGGTGTTGTTGGCAACACGGCTGACGCTACCTGATTGAGCTGCGTGAGCTGGATCACGCGCGTTTGCTCGCACCGAAGCGCATCGCGCACGTCTTCCATCTCGCCATGGAGACTCTGGATCTAGAGATAAAGCAACAGTGGTCACCGAACGGAGTGGCATTTCCTACAAGTTAGCACCGTCGCACCGCATGCACGAGTTCGTGGTTCTTCGTCTGCTGCTCTTTCAGGCTGTGCGACATCGTCGCGACTTTGGCCACGAGCGCGTCGTGTTCAACGAGCAGATGCATTTCACGGGTCTCTAGCACGTGCTGTTGCTGACAGATCGACTGGTTCTCAATCTCGAGGCGTGAAATGTGCTCGGCATTGTATCGCTCAACGCTCTCGAGCTAAAGAAGACCGTGACGTTAGTCTTGGTCACAAACGTCCTCACAAGACAAGAGGACTGTACCACTTCTATCCGTTCTTTCTTCGAGGCGATCTCCGCATGGACATGGCGCTGGCTTGCTTCCATTTTCGCGATGAGTTTTTGCGCCACCTCGAGCTGTTCTTCGAGTTGCAACTTCTGAAGCGCCATGCGCTCGGTCTCGTCTTTAGCGCGGGCATTCTCTCCTTTCAACCTCTGGATCTGCGTGCTATACGATACAACACAGTGAGTTGATCAGCACAGTCTTTGTCCCTGTACCAACGCACCTCGCGTCTTCGAGCTCATGTGAGAGCTGCTCGGCTTCGAGCGTCGCTCGCGTGCGCGCAACATCGAGCGATCGGATTTGGGTGACAGCATGCGACAGTTTGCGCTCCAAAACCTGAACGATTTGCTCCGCACTCTCGGCGCGGTTCTGCAGCTCAATCGCTTTGCTTTCGATCTCGGCGCCCATTTCCTGGTTGCGCTGGAGTAGCGTCTGGCCAATGCGGGCCGCCAACTGCGCTTCTTCTTGCGACTCTTCTAGGGCCTTACACTTGGATTCGAGCTCGGTGTGGAGCTCTTCGACCGCCTTGTTTTTCTGGAGATGGTCCATTTCCAAGTCGCCAGCGACAACAATCGTCTGCGAGCGGCGATGGGTATGCGGCGTCCCAGGTTTGCGGACGGAGCGTTGAGACGCCGCATTCGCGAGCGCCAAGACACTCGGTGGATGCGTCGGACTTCGATCGTTGCGGTCCCAGTGCTGGTGTGGCTCGACTTCTTTGATCGAGTCGAGCTCGATGCGCGGCAACAGCGCCTTCTTGGTCATGTCGTCTCCCTCGTTGGAAGCTCGGAGCGCGTGAGATTAGGTGAATGACTCTGCCCAACGGCTGTGCCTTGTAACACGTTGCTCGAGCCGTTGCTGGACGCTCGGCAATAGAGGGCGCAATGGGATCCCACAATCGAAACTTCACATTCACTCTGGTCGCTACACACTTCAGAGTGGGCACGTCAGTTTGGCATAAAGGGGGCCATAGTGACGGGTCCTGTCGCATGCGCCGGCGCTGGAAATAGCGGCAAAGCCCCTTTCGCGGGAGCGCAACAGCCGCAGGCCAAAGATTCAGCTTCAAAGATTCGACGGTCGTTGCACGGCGGAGAAAGCGGCTAAGATCGGCGTGGCTGGCACGCATGAGTCATGGGAAGCGCCGTTGGCAATTCGAGTAGTTCTACGTACTTGTTCGTTCATATTGATTCTCTTCATCGGGAAGGACCGCTGGCATCAATCGATGGTGCACCAAAATCAAAGACCGAAGTCTCTTGCGTGCCGACAACTGCTACTACGTGCTACTGCTAAACATTCATGTAAACAAATCGCCGCTGCGAGGCTGTACGCGCAGTGCTGGGGAGGACGCTTGGACTCTCAACTGTCGCGTCAATCGATACTTTCTTACATACTCTTGGAAAAGTCGTCGAATCCATCAGGTCGCTGAAACATCAGTAGCAGCGGCTTTGGACCCTTTTGGAGCAGCTTCATCGCAGAGCCAAAGCCCATCTTGCTGATGTTGTTGTTGTTGATACTCAGAAGAATGTCGCCGACTTCGACGCGGTTTTTCTGGGAAGCACGAGTGACTGCTCCTTCGTTCTTGACGTTGATCACGCGAGGGTAGTAGCTCGTGCTCTCTTGCTTGACAACGATTCCCAATGGTCCATCTTCATCCTTCCAAGTAATGTAGTAAAGCGAATGATCCACCTTCGGATTGAGACTCACACACGACTGGCGAAGGAACCGATCGTCGTCTTGAGGGTTGGAGAACCGGAGGTCTTCGACGGTGTCGTTATGTCGGAAGCGCAATACTGCGGGACGCGGGCCACTTTCGAGGATATCGATGACTTTCTGAAAGCGGACGCCATGCGTGGGGAACTCGTTGATAAACGTCAAGTAATCGCCAGACCGAACATTGAACATCCCTGGGAGTGACTGGTTACCATGAGACTGGAACACCACAGGGTAACCACTCTCTGGATCAGGACGGAAACCAAGGCCAAGCGGAACACCCTCCTTCCATAGCACTTCGTAGTCTTCTTCGCCAAGCAACTCCAGGGAACCAGCTCGCATCCGGAAAGAGGCTGTCGGATTCCGTCGGAAGCGTAACTTGACTGGCTTGCTCACCTCTTGAAGCAACGCAAGGATGCGACGGATATCACCCTTGCGAACTTTGACGCTGCCAACCGCCAACAAAATATCTCCTCGAGAAACTTCAAAGATATCGGCGCAATTGCTGAGACTCTCGTGAACCCTCCGAACGATCGGCATGCCTGAGTCGGGATCACTTTCAAAGTAGAGTCCAAGGAGACCGCACTCCCACACGATCTCGTACTCGTTCTCAATGTTGGTGGGGGGAATGTAGTCGGTAGGAGCACTGCGTCGAGTGGATTCGCGTGAAAATGTCGAGTCATTCCGGAATCGCGGATCCGGTTCACTCACGGTTGTTCGATCACTTGCCGTCATGCTCGGTGTGGACATCGCCAGAGGATTTGATGACTTGTCGAAGTTTGAAAACGAGTCGTTGTACGGATCTTCGTCGGCATGGTCAAGTTCGCCAACATAGGAGACATCCCGCTCAAAACTGAGAGTGTTTGCAGAGTACTCGCGTCGCACGAGCCAACCACGAACGAAGGACTGAATAACAATCGCTGCCTTACGTCTTGCCAAAAACTTCCGAGCCAAGAATCCTCGCGTGACTTTCTGGAGGAGGATGGCACTTCGCTTCCGTCGGATAATGAACAGAAATTTCCGGCGGCATCGGAATGAACGCCAGATTGCTTGAAGACGAATGGCTGCTTGGCGCTTTTGCACGAATCTTCGACGGTGAACGAACCCACGACAATACCGCTGAACCGTGAGGAGTGAGTGGTGTAGTGCGCGGGATCGGGCCGTTTCGAGTGCCTGATAAGCATGCTGGAGGCAGAAAACTTTGGTCTTACCAACCTGGAAAGGAGGTGGGCCACCAACACCTTCACCCGGACCAATGTCGAGCTTTGACGACAGTTGCGTGACCATGGAAGCCACAACACCCTTTTGCTGCTTGGATTGATCGTATCTTCGCCCGAGGATAATCGCGTAGTTCTTGACGAAATCTTCATGGAGGAAGCGAACAGGGTAACCACTGCGTGAGATCTTGACCGCTTCAAGCACACCACTACAACGAAGTTGCTCCATCAAACGCATTCGTTCAAACTCGCTCGAACTCGCTTCATCATTCGGCTTGATGCATCGAATGAAGTGGGGCTCAGTGGCGTTGATTGTCTGGAGCATCGAGCTCAGCTGGCTCTTGAACTGCGCCACCACCGTTGAAGACATGATGCCAGATCGACGACGGGTCTCCACTTTCTCATCAGTCTTCTTGACAACATCATCTTGCTCGAAAATCTTCCGGACAAACGGTGTTCGCGATGTTCGCATGAGATCGCCAGCTTCAGGATGCATGTGATCTTTGTTCTTATCGCAAAATCCGGTCGTCGAGTAGCAGACGTCTCCAGCATAGTGATGAATAATGAACTGGCGCTTCGCTTGTTGAAGCTTGGAGACCCCGAAGGACTCGTGCTTTGCCAACGACTCGTAAAACTTGTTGGCCAGCTTCTCGTCGTTTCCCTTCGGAATCAAGCATTGCTCATCAAGCAGAGCAAACAAACCCATCTGCCGAGACTCGAGCATCGCCACGCAGATATCATTGTTCGGGTAGTCGACAAACTTCCACGGGATCTCTTCGGAGACGTACTGCTCTTGCTCCATCTTGAACACAAACCCACCGAATAATTGCTGGAGCTTTTCGTTCGCGTAGTTGATACACAGTTGCTCGAGGCAATTGTGCTCGAAGATCTCAAAGCCGAAAATGTCGACAACACCGATGAACTGGCTGCCCCGTTCTTCCTTGTACTCGATAGACTTGTTGATACGTGCAACAAGCCAGTTGAACAAGTTGGAGTAGAGACTTTTCACCACCGAGTCGCGAGTTGACAGCGCTTGATCGAGCGGCAGGCGCACAGTGATATACTCGGCGCCAGCTCGGATGCGCTTTGTGCACAGAGTGTTTTGCAATACATCTGATTCGACTCCCAGAAGACGGCAGACAGTTTCGATGCTGGAGGATGAGGCCGCCATGTCGACTTGAGAAGTATCCTTGCCTTTTTCGAGCATAAACTCGATGTTGCCGAAGTGTAGTACTGAAGCAACGACTCGCATGACATCCAGCTGTTCCTCTGAGTCGAGGCCGAGACTTGTCATGGCATGCCGTGTGCGCTGGTATGACTCGCCGTCGTCAACACCATCAAGTCTCTCGACACAGCCCGACTGGTTCAGGTACTTGTACAAGTTCACATCCAACAGATTGAGCGTGTCCCGCTCGTAGCTGGAGGAGCCGCTAAGCATCTCGTAGAAAATGTGGTAGTTTCGCTCGCCTCGTCCCTGGGAAACAAGTCGCACGCGCTCCAAAAGGTACGTCGAGATCGCAGCACCAAGCATTTCGCCGGTTTGTGCAAAGCCGAGCTTGATAAACTTGCCGAACCGACTACTATTGTTGTTGCGGTTCGTTCGGGCGTTACCAAAGGCTTCCAGAATCGGGTTCGACTCGAGGACTCGATCGTGGATCGTGGGCTTCTGCGATGCTCCGTCAACGAGACTTGACGGGGTGCGCTGCAGCATGCGGCGCTTGACAGACACGAACGCAAGGTAGTTCATGATCAGCTTGGTCGTCTCGGTCTTGCCAGCACCACTCTCGCCGCTCACAAGAATTGTCTGGTCGCTCTTCTCGTCCTTGCCGCGCGTCGACCGCAGCATCTTGCGAAACGCCTTGTCGGCAACCGCATACACGTGTGGTGCGAGCTTCTTGGCCGCGTCTTGGTCGCCGCCGAGTGCGTAATAATGCTCTTTGGTCGGATCTGAGTACAAATCGAGCTTCCGGAACGGGTTCAGCGCCACGAGAATCGACCCTGTGCTTGTGTAGATGAGTCCATGAAAGAATCGCTTCCGGAGCACGTGGAGAATGGCCGGTTCATGAAGATGCACGAGCTTTGTGAGGTCTTCAACACTGTGGTACACTTCGGACGCGTCTCGCGGGAGGACGTTCGCAGGCGGGAGCGGCGCAAGCTGACGCACGGACAACCGGCGGCTGAGGCGGCGCTTGGGCCGCACCGGGATAAAATCCTCTTCATGCGCGGGCGCGTCTGCGCCGTCGTAGACGATTTTGTCTTCCTGGTAGTCACTGTCCACGACCTGACACAAGACTTTGCCGGTCGCGTCGTCGACGGAGATCACCGACGCTTCGTGCCAGAGCCCGTCGTGCTCGTCGAGCGCCCACACAGGCGCGCCAATCTCCATCCTCTAGGATACGCCGTTGGTTTCCCTTGGTCTCTGCGTCGAATAGGGGCCGAGGAGGGAAACTGTGTTGTCGGCCCAATAATAATTGTCCCAACTGTTGGAATCTCGTCAACGTGTTGTTGGAAATCGTTGGGATGGCGCGTCGTTGGGCGTTGGGAGATGACGGACCCAAGAAGTTATTGGTGCGGTCGTAAGGCGTGACACTGGACGTCAAGCCGGGAACCGAGTCGCGCGAATCGGGACGCGGACTTGTGGTTGTTGGCAATGTTGGCCCTCAAGTTGGACGCGCTTCCAGCAACACACCCTCTCGAAAGCGTCAAGGAAGTCAGTCCCTGAAAGGGACTTGCTAGGAAAATGAAGATGGGCGAGGTTTTATCCTTGCTCCGAATTTGGCAGTGATCCTGGATAATGTATACCAGGCGTATACTGATGTATACCATTACGCACAAACGGCTTCACTTTGAGGTGAAAAACCTCGCCAAAACAGAGTTGAGGATAGGGGCAAAACGCCACCAGAAAACAGCTGGCGAAATGCATCTTCGAAAGCTTGGAAGAGCAATGACCAGACAGATGGTTGGTGAAAATAAGATCACCTTTTCAGCCAATCACACAAATCCACTGATGTAACACAAACCACATTTGCGGTTCCCATCAGTAGCTCATCTTGACCGACCATGGCTGGCGACGAGCCGGCAGTTGCGCCGCCAGCGTCCGAGCAGCTCTCGCCGCAGGCCTACCTCCAGCGTTTCTGGGGCGCTCATGCGTCCGTTTTTATGCGCTGGTTCTTGGCGCTGCCGTACGCTGGCCAAGTGTCGATGCTGCGCAATGCAAGCCCCGACATTCCGGTCGAGTACGACCCGAAAGAGCCCAAACCCAAGGCAACGCAGCTGCTCACGCCCGAGCTCTCGCTCAAAGCGCTGCTCGAAGAAAACGGCAAGGTCTTTCTGCGTCTCATGAACGCACGTGCGCGCCGGTCGGACGACTGCACGCGGCACGACCTGATTTATCTCACGTCGCTGCGATCGCAAGGCACGATGCCGACATTCTCGGGTGACACATTCAAGACAGTCGCGCTCGCGTTTGTTGACCCGAATGACCCCGAGCAGCACGTGCAGTCCCTCCTGCCGTCTGTGTCGCAAGCCGTGCTCGATGAGAAGCGCGCGCTGATTGCGCAGTACAAGTTGGTCGAAGCTGACGTGTGGCTCTCGCTCCAGATGCGGCAGCAGGTCATGCTCACGCTGCTCACGAATGTCGCGCACACGTTCGAAACCATGTTCTTGAAAGACATAATGATGGGCAACATCACGGCCGGAGAGATTGGCTGTCGATTGTGCGGTTCGTCGAAACGAGCTGACACGACGACGGAGGGCAGTGACAAGGCAAAGACGGGGCTCCTGCGATGCGCATGCGAGGCTGCGTACTACTGCTGTAAGGAGCACCAAGTCGAAGACTGGAAGAACCACAAGACGAGCTGCAAGCAGATTCGCCAAGAAAAGGAACAGGCCGAGGCACAGTCGGAGACTGCATAGTGGATGTTTCGACCATCGAATAGACAGGTATGAAAATCGTATTCATGTTTTTTTCGCAGAATGGCACGAGCGTGAGAGTTACGGGAATTGCGATGAGCGTGTCCATCTATCACTCGCGATTCTGAGGAAGACACCACAACAGGGAAAGTCGCTGCGATCCCAATACTACGTAGTAGGCCCACTTCTCGTTTGGATCACTAACAAGTCCACCACTAGCGTCCCAACCAGCACCATGCTCGCCGGTCGCTCTCCCCTTCTCTTGTTCGTCGTCGTCGCTGTCGTACTTGCCGGCGCGATTGCAGACGAACAGAACGATGCACTTGCAGTCAAGATCGCGACGCACTCGCACCTCAACGATGCCACGGCTCTGGCCAACAAGAACGCGGTCATGAGTGCACAGAACGTTGCGACCACGCGCAGCAACATTCGTGCGCAGCAAGACGACGATATCACGGGCGCAACGGACGATGAGATGGAGGCCATGGCGACGGCGACTGGAGACGACAGCACGCAGCCGAGCGATGTCCCAGCTGGTCTCGTGCTCACGGGTGACCGCGATACGTTGCAAGGCGGTACGGAGAGTGATGTGACGATGAACAAGGGCGACGACGAGCTCGCGATTGATGGAAAGCACCCACCGTCGGATCTCACGCTCACGGGCGAGCGTGACGTCTTGATCTCGCCGGACGCGACCAACGACAAGGTGGAGCAGTTTATTGGATATCGCCGTCGCTTCTTCTACCCCGGTTTTCGCGGCGGGTACTATGGCTGGCGCTACCCGCTCCCGTACTGGCGTAGCTACGGCGCTCGATTTTACGGCGGTCGTTGCGCGTTCGGCCGTATTTACGGCGGCTTTTTCTACTGTTGAGCTCTCTCAGTATGACGGTCCGTGATGCCGATCACGATGAAAGCGAGAAGCTTGCATGTTCGCCTTTCAAGGTGCTCGCTCGAGCAGCAGCAGAAACAAACAATGCAAAAGAATGAAATGCTTTGCTCCTTGATCAATGTTGGAGATGTCATCATATGCACGGGTTGCTTAGTGCACGTGGCAGGCGTGACGGTCGAAGTCAGCGTGTGGATCCGCTCGTCTGCAGCGTATAGAGTCGGTTTGAGCCCATGAAAGGACGAACGAACACGAAATTTCTGACCACCCACAAAAGTTCCGCTGAGTTTCGCGCTGGATCATGGGGTAAATGATTCGAAGTACTCTCGTGCATGGTCGCATTGATTCTTGGTCTGGTCTCAAGCGCATTTTCGACTACTTCAAACAGCAGATCATCGTTTCGGGTCTGGGACGCAGCAGCTTTGCTTGAGTGCCACGACGCGGAACTTCAACGATTTGCTAAGGCGCGACGAGTTGCGGTTCGCAATGTGTTGGCGTTCCCAAACGCTTCGAGGATCGTATTCGAATCTCAAAGGCACCTGCCGAGTTCAATCACAAGTGGATCTTGTCGTCAGCGTCGGCCAGTCTCACTGGCATCCGGCCCGCGCGAGATCACAATCGCTGGTACTTTTGCTGGAATGTGACTTCGGCAATCGTGGATGGATGCAGCGGGCGCCGATTTGCGTCATGATACCCACGCGTACGACTGGGTTCAGAGCAATGAGGACGCTGGACATGAGCGTGTTCGGCTGGAGGTTGTTGGAACGCGAGCGCGCATGGACGTTATCGCGGATACCGGTCTCATAAAATGTAGTCATGTCGTCGACGAGCGCGAATCCACGCGGTTCAAATCGCCAATCTCGCCCCAGTCGACCTCGACTTCGAGGTCGTCTTGGATATACTTCGCCGCGCCCATAGAAGAGAGCGACCTCGTCGTGTACTGAAGAAGGTACTGTGCTTGGACTACACTAGTTCGGCATGTTCTCCCTATAGCTGTTGCAGGGGTGATCTTGGCTGGTGCTGTGTGCAGACTTCAAATCTGTAGGCCGTTCGCGCGGCAGTGGTTCGATTCCACCTCTCCTGCGACTTTTTGGTATCACCTTGTTTTGGTCACGCCACCCAATCCATACCGTCATTTGATCATGACTGGTGGGGTACATGGCCGAGCCACTTGAAGAAAGGAACACCTACAGGGTTCAAGTGCAATCCACCAATCGGAGGCGAGATGCGCTCCTCAACCGCGTTTCATTGGCTATTTTAGGGCTCATCAGGATATGACGATTGGTTGAAAAGTGGACCCACACCTTGATTTCCTTTGGAACCGCTCGTCGGGCGGTGGAAATGCTCCGTCGTTCGTCCACATCCCCACTCTTTCATCCGCTTCGCCGTCGCCAGACCTTCGTGCTCTCGTCTCACCGCGCTTTCGCCATGTCTCGCCAGCTCCAGCCCGACCAGCTCTTGCGTCCCGTGCCGTCGGACATTGCGATCAGCGATGCCATCGCGCCGTTGCCGATCCAGCAGATCGCTGCCGCCGCAGGCATTGTACGTTCAGTTGCCTTGAGTTAGTGTGGGAAGTATCTTGTCTGATGAACTGGTGCACAGCTTCCGGAAGAAGTCGTTCCGTACGGCGCGAGCAAGGCCAAGATCTCACTCTCGGTCCGCGACCGCTTGAAGGACGCCAAGAACGGCAACTACGTTGTGGTCACGGGCATCACGCCCACGCCGCTCGGCGAAGGCAAGAGCACGACGACCATTGGGTACGTATGCCATCTCGTAGCGGTCAACGATGGCTCAGATTGACGTCGCTTGGCGCGTGCAGGCTGTGCCAGGCCCTTGGTGCCCACCTTAACAAGAACGTCTTTGCCTGCATTCGTCAGGTGAGTATCGCAACCCACATGGATCGCTTGATGTTACGGAAACTCACACGTATGTGAATGGGAACGCAGCCATCGCAGGGACCGACGTTTGGTGTGAAGGGTGGTGCCGCGGGTGGCGGCTACGCGCAAGTCATCCCGATGGACGAGTTTAATCTGTACGTACTCGAAAGGAATCCCATCACCAATCAAGTGCCGCTAACTCAATATTGTGCGTCTGGATAGTCACCTCACGGGCGACATCCACGCGATCACGGCCGCGAACAACCTCGTACGTGCGCTGATACTACCGATACTTTGATTGACGACTAATCTAACCGATCGTCCGATCCACTGTCAGCTCGCGGCCGCCATTGACACGCGCATGTTCCACGAGAAGACCCAAAAGGACAAGGCGCTCTTTAACCGCCTTTGTCCGCGGGCCAAGGACGGCTCGCGCAAGTTTGCGCCGGTGATGCTCCGCCGTCTGGCCAAGTTGGGCATTAACAAGTCCAATCCGGACGACCTCACGGACGAAGAGATCTCCAAGTTTGCGCGTCTCGACATTGACGAATCGACCATCACGTGGCAGCGCGTGCTCGATACGTGCGACCGTTTCTTGCGCCAAGTCAACATTGGCGTTGCGCCGACCGAGAAGGGTCAGATCCGGACCACGGGGTTCGACATCACGGTCGCGAGTGAGATTATGGCGATCCTCGCGCTCACGACGAGCCTCGCGGACATGCGTGAGCGTCTTGGCCGCATTGTGATTGGTCTCGACAAGAAGGGAGAGCCGGTGACCGCGGACGATCTTGGCGTTGGCGGCGCCCTGGCCGTGCTCATGAAGGACGCGATCATGCCAACGCTTATGCAGACCGTCGAAGGCACGCCTGTTTTTGTCCACGCTGGCCCGTTTGCCAACATTGCCCATGGCAACTCGTCCATTATTGCCGACCAGATCGCGCTCAAGCTCGCGGGCGAAGATGGCTACGTCGTGACCGAGGCTGGTTTTGGTGCCGACATAGGTATGGAAAAGTTCTTCAACATCAAGTGCCGAACGAGCGGACTCACGCCGCAGTGTGTCGTCCTCGTGTCGACGATCCGTGCGCTCAAGATGCACGGCGGCGGCCCGAACGTTGTTGCTGGTCAGCCGGTACGTACGAAGGGTGTGAATTCTCTACGTCGTTTACTAACAGTTGTGGATGTAGCTTGACCCTGTGTACGTCGACGAGAACCTCGACTTGCTGGAGAAGGGCTGCGCCAACATGCAACACCATATCCGCAACGCGCTCAAGTTTGGTGTGGCCGTCGTGGTCGCTGTCAACGTGTTCGCGTCGGACACGCCGAGCGAGATCGAGCTCGTCAAGGTTAAGGCTATGGAGGCCGGTGCGACGGCTGCCGTCGAGAGCAGCCACTGGTCGGACGGCGGCAATGGCGCCAAGAAGCTCGGTGAAGCTGTCATTGAGTCGTGCGCCCAGATGCGCTCGCAAGGCAGCCCGTTCAAGTTCCTCTACCCACTTGAGTTGGGCATCGCGGAGAAGTTTGAGCGCATTACCAGTACGTTCCTCATGCAGCTTGTGTATGGAGTGAATACTTTCTAACGAACTACTTTGTACAGAGGAAATCTATGGCGCCGTGAGCGTCGAGTTCAGTGAGGAAGCAAAGAAGAAGCTTGCGATCTACACGGCGCGGGGGTACGCCAACCTCCCTGTGTGCTGCGCCAAGACGCACCTCAGTTTGAGCACGGACCCAACTGCCAAGGGAGTGCCAACGGGCTTCTCCGTTACGGTCCGTGACATTCGCGCCTCGGTCGGCGCTGGCTTTGTTTACTTGCTGTGCGGAGACATGATGACGGTACCAGGTCTCCCGACGCGTCCTGGCTTTTACGACGTCGACCTTGATGTCGAGACTGGCAAGGTCATTGGCCTCTTCTAGACTCCCTCGACGTGATGTCACCAGAGGTTTAGGAGAGCGCATGGCGGCATACATGTCGTCTATGATGCGATTCAAGTGACACGAAGAATCTCATTGGTCACTCGTTTTAGTTCGATGCATCTTGCTTCTCTGCTGTTGCCTCGGTCGTCTCGAATGGCGACGCTACGGCGTCGCTGTCCTCGCTGACTTTAACTTCTGATCGGTTGTTGAGGAACGTCTGCCAGTGGTGGAATTGCTGTGCGTGCACGAGCGTCATAAAGTCTTCGCGCACGATCATCTAGCATCGAATGACGTCAGTATGCAGCCAGTTGCGTGGATATCTCCGTAAGGCATCGTACTTGGCGGAATCGTTCGTCGTCGAGCATGTCTAGAAAGGCGAGGGCATGGGGATAGCTGAGCCATACAGAAACATGTTAAAATCCCATTGGTGCGCACATCAGAGGTTCAATACGCACACAATGTACTTGGCGTACTGCGGCTGCTTCCAGTACTTGAGGTACTGCAAGTAGTTGAGAAACGCCGGGTTCTCAAAGTACCGATTGATCGCCAAAACTGCCCAAGACAATAAACGCGTCAGATGGAGGCCAGTCATTCACAGGCGCCACAGCACTCCTACAGTTTAGGTACGCGGGACTTGCGAGACACTGGATAAACTCTAGCTCCATTTGGAAGCGGACGTTGTTCGACGGGAGCTCGATATTCGCGGCCGCCGCTGTCGTCGCCATGGTCGTTGCTGGTGCCGTGTGAAAAACCAGGGTGGACGACGCACCTGTATACAAGCATCCAAGTATTTTGTGGTGGAGGTTTGGGGCATACTGGATTAAGATGCATATTGGCCAGCATTCGTGTCGAATGCGTTCGCTTGCTGTTCGTGGGTAAAGTGATCTATGGGAGCACATCCGGATGTGCGTGCAGGCCCACCGACGCCAGGCAGACGCAACTGGACCACGTTGATGCAAGAAATGTCATATTTTCACTGGCAAAAAGCACGAGTAGTAGAATCGTTATTGAGACACAAGGTCTGCAACCGTGCACAGCGACTCGGTCGCCCAGTCGGCCTCGAACGCCAGGCTCGAGAGCGACTCATCGAACGAATCGAGCATGCGCGTCGGGGACGCTGGCGATGTCGACATCATTGAATCCGAACAGTGAAACGGCGACACACTCTTGAGCTCGAGCGGCACTTCGTAGTCGGTCGGGATCGAGACCGAGAGCGCCACGTCGTCATCGCAATCGCCTTCATTCATAGACAGCGACGTGGGTTTTGCGGGCGCTGAGAGGCTAAAGATCGCAGTGAGGTCGTCGTCATTGACCACGAAACTCGCGAGGTCGGCAAAACGGTGCGTGAGCGTGGCCAAGACCGTGACGGAATCAATGCACCGAAGCAAGCGGAGGCTCAACGCGACCGTCTTCATGCGAACCCACAGTGTCTGTCCTGAGCCCGCCAGGTGAATCATCATGGTGAGCTTGCTCGCGACGTCCTTCGACAAGACACCACAATTCGAGTGCGCGCGCATGCAGTCTTGAAGCTTCTCCATGTCACATGGGACGACAAAGTCGCGCATGTTTCTGCCAAACAATTCGCTTGCTGAAGGAGCTCGGAAGTAGCGAGTCGCTGAAGCTGTCACAAAGAGGAACTCGCCGCGCGGGAGGCAGTGCGCAATGCGACCGCCGTGCGCCGACTGGTAAATCTCTAGCAGAGTGATCGAGCCCACGTTCATCGTGCTCGTCGTCAATGCGAATGTGACTGCACTGTGCGCTGTGTGCAGCGTGGTCCGTAGTGTATTGTGTGGAGATCGAACACGCTTGGTCGCTTCGCTAATACTTGCGACGAAAAGTTGAAAGCTGATGGCTGAGTCCGCTGCGACAGGGACAGCGTGTCGCTCAAACGGCGGCCCGGTCAGAACCGATCCAAGCGCTCAGCGCGATTAGATGGGCCATGATACGGGAGTTTGCAGCTGTATATCCTTCGTCTCGTCGCAATGGTTCTGTGGGCCGATCGCAGGCTGCGATCAGATTGCATCAAGCGCGGGTCGGCGCGGCGATCGTGCTATTTAGAGCCCATTGGGTTCTGATCCTGGAAGCGCAGGGGAACAACGGCAGAAATGGGCAAAGCAACACATCAGCTGCCATGCTCGATATTAGTCCGGCAGTTGCTGGCGCAGGAGGGAGATGTGGCAAGCTCGGCAAGCGAACGCGCCAAGAGACTTTTCGAGCCACATGCGTGCCTTATCCGCGTCTCAGACAGCAAGCGACCATCACTCCAGATCACTGCAATCAAATGTACCCAAAATACGGTACACCCATCTTGCCAGCCATCCCACAAGCAATCATGGCGGATGGCGAGGTCGCGGCGCCGGAAGAGAACTGCGAGTATTCCGTCGTCCTTGGAAGTTCGCTCGTGGATGCTGGTGCAGAAGAGAGTCGCGATGATGAAGCGCACAATGCAGATGCCGCGTACGCGCTCTTCCAGTACAAGTTTACGCCAGCGTCCGTCGACGCCACGATTCCCGGACTCGTGAGTATCGACGAGTCCCACGGCGCCACAGTGTTGCGCGGCTCCGTTGCCAAATCTGTTGACGGCGGTGGTATTACCTTTAAGGGAAAGATCGCCGAACAGAAAGAGACCGAGTGCCTACTCATCTTTGACGGCACGTCGTTCCGCTTGGAGCGCTGCGATTATGTGGTCTCGCAGTTACGGCACGTGCGAGCTGCGCCGCTCCAACGGCCGCCGCCAAGTGCGTACCCTGCGCCACAAAGCAAGAAACCTCTTCGTCTAGGTGCAGCCGCACGCGCTGGAAAGCCAAGAAGGCCGGCGAAAGGAGCCAGAACGACGACAGCGAAAAGAGCAACAGACGACCAGTCACGCCAAACGACCTCTGGGGCAAGTGGACTAGCATCAAGCGAACCGTCATTTGCTCAAGCTTCACCTTCAACCTCTACGATGGGAGGTGATGGCGATCGTGATGTTCTCATCCCTGGGCCAAGCAAGCGTCCGCGAAACGACGAGTAGTTGGTAGCCGCAGCGACGCGGTATAACAACTAATTCGATTATGTACGAGGTTATTACAACGTGGTGATCGTGAGCGTTTGATCATAGCCTTCCTGCAGTCGTGTTTCCCAAAAGCGATGACAGCAACGGTGGCTACTGATGCAAGATTGAGGTCAACAAATAGCCAATATTGACTGATCCAGATGGGCCAGGTTCTCTTCAAGGTCGCGGAAAAAGGGGTAGGCGAGGCCGATGGTCACCTTGAAAAGCCACGGGTTGCCGACCCATCATGACAACAGACGTCACATACAAACTCTCATATTGAAATGTGGGTCACGGTAAAGATGGGCCTAACAAGTCCGGAGACCCACCCGAGCCGCCGCCCAAGAGAAGAGCAACATGACGAGAGGATGCTTTTCTCACCGGCACTTTGAAGAAGAATCGCCGTCGACGACGCAGCAACGTGTTGGCAGAAACACAGTACCAATGAGCTCGATGAACAAGCGCCGCGACACGGACGTGATGAAGCTGTACGTATTACATCAGTCTTCTGACTGGAGCTCTTCATGACCGAAGAGCTCATGTGTGGGAAATGGGCGCAGCATGATGAGCGACTATGAAGTGCATTTAACGGACGAGACCAAGACGAACGACTTTCACGTCAAGTTTCACGGCCCGAAAGAAAGTGTGTTTTCCATAGCTGATTGTTTGGTGCCAATTATGTGGCGATGGCTGACACTGCGTTGTGCATAGCTCCGTACGAAGGCGGCGTCTGGAAGATCCACGTCTCGTTGCCAAAGGAGTACCCGTTCAAGAGCCCCTCGATCGGCTTTGTGAACCGCATCTATCATCCGAACGTCGATGATATGTAAGCAACATCGATCCCAGAACGCAGAATTCGTTCAGAATCTGACGAGCTGGCGTTGTGTGTCTCCACACAAACAGGTCCGGCTCGGTCTGCCTGGACGTCATCAACCAGACATGGAGCCCGATGTTTGGTGCGTTGGGCGGTTGTGCTTGCGTTATCGTGTGAGCTGACATGTTTCTTGTAGAGTTGCTGAACGTCTTTGACGTGTTTATCCCGCAACTACTGCGCTACCCAAACCCAAGCGACCCGCTGAATGGAGAAGCCGCGTCGTTGCTCATGAAAGACGCTGAGAGCTACAACAACAAAGTGCGAGGTAGGCAACAAACGACTGGGGTTGGGGAAGAGTGAGTGTTAATGCTTTCTCCCTCGCAGAATATGTGCGCAACTACGCGTCCCAGCCGATCGACATGGGCAACGATGACGATGACAGCGACATCAGTGACATGAGTGACATTGAGAGCTGAGATTTCGTGCACGCTTGCATCGTAGAGACTTGCTGTGAGGCTCGTCGTTGCATCTTCGTGACACATGCATGTTGTGCATATCGTCTGCATACATATATAAGAGTTGGCATCGCATAGCCGCTCTAGTCCTTCGATAAAAAGTTGCCTGCACTGGCACGTTTTTGAATGTAGTGCGAATTTCGGCGAAGTCGATCTTCCATGCTGCTTTCCCCCTTGACATAGGCATCGTCTTGAAGTTTTCTAGTGCATAAAAGTTCCAGTCAGCTTCAACGTCAACGCCATACTTCCAGGCATGAAAACTCACTTGAGGAAGTGCGGATCCTTGCGTAACTTGGCTTCTTCCTCTTCCAACTTCTCTCGCTTGTCTGCTGCTTGCTTCGCTAGGAACGCTTCGCGGGCCTTCGCATCATCCGCCATTCGCGCAGCCTCCCTCACCATTTCTTCGTGAGACAATGCCGCTCCACCTCGGCTTGTTTTGGATAGCTTTCGCCTCAACTCTTCCTCCTCCTGCCGCTTCTTTTCGCGAGCCTTCTCGAGAAACTTCGTGTTTGGCCCAAGAGTCGATTTATCCACATTCTTGGCTTCTGCCTACAAAGACCAAACGTTCGTCAGACATCAGTGCGAATTGAAGAGGGGACTTCAACTCCAGACTTACCGCTCCATCTCGATGGATCAGCCCGTACTTCCCTCCGTCATCCGGCTTCTTCACAACGTATTCACGACGCGTAGGTGAGTTGCTACGACGCGACTTTCGGTCTTGACTCTCCCTCGATCGGCTTCTTCCACGACGATCTCTTTCAGAGAAGCTGCCACGGCGACCTGTTTCGTTTGAGTCTCGTTTGTCGTCTTGATGGCGTGCATCTCGTCCGTGTTGACTGCCAGCACGCGATCGGCGCTCGTAAGAACGGCTTCGCCCACGAGTTCGTTTTGATGATCTATCTTGTTGATCTCTAGCCCGGTCGACGTCGCGGGAGGACCGTTCGCGTTCCGCATTGGGATGGCGAGGCGTGACTGTCTCACGCCCAAAAGAATCCCGACTTCGGCTACGACGATGTCGGTTGGTGCTGGTCCGATCACGACTGCGGCTGTGGCGCCGCCCCGATGATCTACCTCTTTCATGGTGATTGCTGCTGCTTTCAGGGTCGGATTGACGGCCATGCGATCGGGAGCGCGACCGAGGCGTTCGCTCGCGCCGACGTTCGCTATCGTGGGTCGCAGAGCGACGGTCGTGACGACGAGAGCGTTCGTTCCGTTGTCGGCTTCGAGAGCGTCCATCACTGCGGCGAGAGCCAGCACCGCGCTGATCGCGACGCGGACTAGGCGATGCGCGACGAGAACGGCGGTCCTCTCGGTGTCCGTGAGCTGAACCGTCGCTACGATCTGACTCGGCGCTACTGAGCGACGGACTGCGTGAGCGCCTCGACTTGTCCTTCTTGCTATGCTTCCGCTCCTTCTTTTTTGCCTTTTTGGCTTTCTTCTTTTCTTTCTTGTCCTTCAGGATCTTTTCGACTTCTCCTTTGATTCTCTTCATCTTGACAGGGTTCTTCAAAATATCCTCCTGTGCGCGCTTTTGCTGGCTGCGGATGAGCATCATCGGGTCTTCATTCAGCCGCGAAAACGCGTCATTCGACGGTAGCACAGCCTTGGTCATCGCTAACGCTCCATACGCAGAACCCTCCAGCTTTCTCGCATCCGAGCCCGCGTCTTCAGCCTTGTACTCTTTCCCGAGGAGGTACTCTTCGGTCGTGCGCTCGTTCGCGCTGCTCGCCATCGGCCCTTGGTACATCCAATCGAGTCGCTCGACGGCAGCCTGCTTATTCCCATGCGCCGCCTGCAGTTTGCGCAGCTCTTGCATCTGCCGTTCCTCTTCAATGTTCTTCTTCAGCTCAGCGAGTTTCTTCTCTTCGGCGGCATGTTTCTGCTCGGCAATCCATACTTTCTCTACATTCTACCCACACCAACACACATAAGCGATCATATCCACAACATCGACGTAGAGTAAGCGCCGCATACCTTCAAATTGGCCGTATGCCAGCTCTTCTTGGCCAAGAACGCGAGCGACATGCTTGCCCGTCCTGCTGCTTTTGAGGGTTTGTTTCCTTGGTTGCGTCCCAAAACCGTACTTAGACAGAGAAAACAAACCGGTATCAAACCGGTTATCTGTCTCTTCAACGTTGGCCATTTGCACCCTTTCGTTCACCACCAGAGAAACATGGAGGCAACGAGCGACGCAGCGGCGCCGACACCCGCACCTTTCGCTGGTCGAGCGCTCTCGTTTGAAATGGGGAGCGTGCGACTGGGCGGGTCCGGCCGGCCTGTCACAATCGCGACGACAGCAAGCGACGCGCACGACGGTAAGATCAAACGGAAGTATGGTTTTTACAATGCACTGATTTGGTGTGGGCATAAGACCGCCATCCGCCGCGCGTTGTGCTTGAGCCTCAGCCCCGCAGTCCGTTCGGTCGGAAGCTCGAGACTACGGTGGTATGAGTATGAACGGAAAGAGACGGCGTTGTGGTCACTAACTCTTGTGGTGATAGAGCGCATCATTGTCATCGTTGGAGACGACTCGCTGTGCTCCTGTCCGTACAATAGTCCCACCAGAGCGCGTGCATTCCGTTCACCACCCAACGCACCGGACTCTCGTCGCTGACGCACTTCGCCGTGTCGATCGCCCCACTCCACTTGAAGCTCCGAGTCCGCAAGTCGCGCTGTCGAGGAAACGACCAGCACGGGATACCAAAGATCAACAACCGTCCATTGCTCTAAGGCCAAAGGCAAAGAAGAACGCACCAGCGATTGCAGTAGAGGAGAGTAAGCGAGAGAGTGTGATACAGCGCTCAGTGCCTCGTGTCGCGCCAACAGACCTCAAGCCAGACCAGTTATCGCGGCTCACACGAGATCCACGGTCTGTAGACGATGCTGACAGAGAACGACCATCATTTCATCTCCACGAGCGGTTGTCGCGTATTGAGGAAGAAGCCGCAATCGAAGATGTCGCTGCTGCCGACGATGCTTTGTCGGGATGGCGTGCCGTGGACGACTCGATCGACTATATCTACGAAGACCCATCGATTGACATTGCGCAGTTACAGTTGCTGCTCAATGGGAGGGCGAGAGCGGGAGACAAGCGGAAAGCAAGGGAAAAAGAGCGTCTCCAGGCTGCTGCTGCTGAGATTCAAAAGCAGCGACAAGGTCAAAACGCCAAGTCGCTGGAGTTTCAACGTCGTCGGGAGCAAATCCTTCAAATGTCGGAGGTCATCCGTACTCGAAACAAAGGCTCCACTCAAAAAATTGTCGCGAGGTCACAGTCAGCTGCAATTGGAAAGAATAAAGCGGAAGATACGTCAGCTTTGCCGACGCGAAAACCTCCAGTACCACGGTTAAGCCAACTCGGTGTCAAGGCGAAGCCATCCAAACAAAAGAAGAAAGCTCGTGGTGTGAGTGAGCGTCCAACACAGGAAGCTGACCATTTGGACTCACGCGTTCCGTCGAGTTTGGATATACTGGAAGACCCGGCGATCGCAGATGAGGGTGATGGTGAAGACTTAGGCGAGCGCCAATCTGACAGTCGCGTAGCCGAGTCGATTTTGTTGAGTGCCGATAATTCGAAGGCACCTGCCAATCAGGTTCGTGCCAAGCCACCTCCAGTCCGTGCGATCAAGAAACGAAAGCCGGCCAGCCCGTCATCACAGTTGCGTCCAGTGGCGCATTCTTCACAACCTCCAGAAGAGCAACTCCAACGAAGAGCAGTCGCACGTGAGTATATGCAGATTCAAAAACAAACGCGGCAACTCCTCCGCGCCAAACTTGAGCAACAGCGGCAGCTTGAGGAAGAGCGAAGGCGACTAGAACTACAGGCAAGTGCATCTATATTGTCTCTCCAACTGTTGCGTAGCGTGGACTTGCTGACAAACATCGCACAGCGCCTAGAACAAACGCGTCTCCAAGATTTGGAAGAGGCTCGAAAACGACGGGCACGCCAGAAGCAGCGCGATCGAGTTGCTCAGCGAAAACAAGATGAGGAGAAGAGAAGACTCGAGTGCGACCGCCGGGACAAGATCATATCAGGCGATACAACTTGTATGGAGCAAGCGAACAGAGAGGATAAGGACACAGAGAACCAGAGCTTTCGCGGAAATGATCCAGC
This sequence comes from Pythium inflatum, assembly GCA_023336345.1. Classification (NCBI taxonomy): domain Eukaryota; phylum Oomycota; class Peronosporomycetes; order Pythiales; family Pythiaceae; genus Pythium; species Pythium inflatum. The sequence goes on along the minus strand of JAADWR010000005.1, from coordinate 45,600 downwards.
TCACCAACGATTCGAGAATGACAACTTTGAATGGCCAGATAACGATCAAGACTCGTTGCCGGCGTCCTCCAAGGGCTCATCGCCTCGAACTGTTACACATGGAAAATGCAAACGTAGTAACGCACGAGACGCTGCTGAGGCCGGGCCGAATCTTCAAAAGCTGCTCGCCCTCGAAGAGCAAGCCAAAATGCTGGCTCAAAAGTTGCAGCTGCTTTCCAAACCCAGAACGCCAAGCGCCTCTAATCGAAGCCCTCACCGAGTTGAAACGCATACAGGAGAAACTTCTGGCGACGAAATGGATGCCTCGAATTCATCAAGAAGTGTCGCCAGCGAAGGAAGTGACGGAAGTCGATCACCGTCACGCCCGCTGTATGCTCCAGACGAGGATGATGACAGTGATGATATAGACGATCACCAGTCAGACACAAGAGTCGACCGAGCAGACTTTTTTTCCTTTGACGGCGGATTTCCTCATTTCAGGGACCTTGACGAAGGATGTGATTTCTCATCGATCGGAGTGCAGAAAATCCAGGTCGTTTGGCCAAGCAACAATATTGACGATGACGAAGATGAGCATGCAGTCAGTGACCGCTTTGAGATTCTACCGTCGTCAAGTAGCTCGTCGTCCGTTTCTTCTCGCCAGATTCACGACAACGACAGAACCGGGAGAGCCTACCACACGCGTTCTCCGTCACCCAAGTTACTCGAAGAGTCGGTGGATGCCTACGCACAACGGCTTCTGGATCTTTCTGCTCGAGAGAGAACGTCCAGTTCCTTTGAAACACCCATCTCTGAGGCTGAAGTGCCAACATGCAAAGCAGAAACGGACAATCGAGTTCCTAGCACGTCTCACGTCCGGACGGACGTAACGCCTCCAAAGCGGAAACGCCAAACGGTGACGGCGGACGACGAACTGCTGCGATTAATCCGCGAGTCGGACGACAACCTCAGTGTCATTGACCGCGAGGCAAAGCGAAGGTTCCGCCTGCAGCAAGATCGATGGAAACAGCGGCAGCAAGAGCAAGAGCGCTTGGACGCTGAGAGACTGAAGGCAAACTTTGATCCTCGTGTCAGCAAATCACTTCCAACCTCTAGTTCCACCTCAATACCAAGAGTACGCGATGAGGAGGTGACGACAGTCGCAAACGCGACCGAGGGCATACACGTTCCCGCATTCGAGAAACTGGACGAAATCCTCGAAGCAGTGAGAACGAAGAGCGTGGAGATGGATGACTGCGATGGCAAATCAGAAACCTCGGAAGCCAGCGAGCAAGAACCCTCAAAGCAGTCAATCCCAGCGGTTGCGTTTTGGAATAGTCAATTGCAACCCCCTTCTGCAGGCGGCAGGGAACATCTTGGTCGAGCTCCTCGAGTAGAGATTGATCGAAGGGAGATACGCGCTCAAGAAGAACACAGGTCGAAGAGTGATGACGAAGACGACGATTCCAGCAGCACACGATTACTGTCGCCTCAGGCACTTGCGAAGCGACTTCTCGCCGCTGTCGAGTTCCATGAAGCGATCCACGAAGCCCATCTTCAGTTATCCGTGATGGAAAAGGAACACGCGTTAGAACGCGTTCAACAAGACACGATTGCGCTAGCGCAGGCGTTCAAGGAAGAGATGGACGACAACGTGACTGCCCAGCAGCTCCTAGATGAGCACGCTGCGCTGGAAGGTGAGTTTGATTTGCAGTTGAAGCAGGTTGTCGAACAATTCGAAACAGTGCGAGAAGCTGAGCATCGCGAGAGCGAGACTCTTCGGAATCGCCTGGAAGAAGAGGCCAAACAAGCCAAGCGTCGTGAGTCGGCGGTGCAGACAGAACCGCCTCATCAAGTGGATGCGGCGACCAGCGCGTGTTTGCGTGTCGAGGTGGCATCGACGACAGACAACGAACGATTCGACGCATCTGTCCAGTACAGCGCAGATTCGTCGCCTGTGGCATCAACGCCGAGACGTAAGGACGCTAAATCTCTCGGGAGTGAACCACGAGTCATGAGAAGTATCCTGCAAGATGAGTCCGACGACTACGATCACGAGACGTTCGATCAGGCGTCCGTTTCGAGCGCCATGAAGCCACTAGCCCAGGTAAAACAAGTGTCAACCACAGTACCTGCTGCTGAAGATGAAGATATGTCGGTGGTCGATGACGCAGCAGCGGTCGGGAGCGACGGCGATGAGGCGATTATTGTGAGCACGAGTAGAAACGATGTCGGCGAGGAAATAGCGAGTGAAGAAGAGGGTGGCAGCATCGAGAGCGAGAGTCTGAAGGAAGAAGCACAGTCAATGATTGAAGATGAAGTAATATTTGCACCTGCGGCGAGTAATTCACGACGGCACTCGCAGTCTGCTTCGGTCGTGTACGATGATGACGACTTTGAAGACGAGACATCGTTTGTCCAGTCAAAAGCACCTGTGCCATTTGAGCAAGTCGAGGTTAGTGAGGACGAAGTCCGCGAGTCGGATGAGCATGAAGCATCCGCATCTGACGCACCAAACGAGCCCAATTCGATAGCCTACGGCGAAGACGACTTTGAGCACGATGCATCGACTAGTCGAGACGCCAAACCGCCGATGAGTGTTGCACATGCAAGCAGTGTTGCTAAAGAAAGCAGCGAATCTGCCGTGTCGAGTGCTTATGAGGACGGTATCGAGGACAGCGTTGGCGATGCAGAGCCCGTCAGCGATAGTCCGTCGATGGAAACACAGGAGATTCCAGTTGTATCCCCCACAAAAGTAGAAGAACATGCGCCAAGCTCGATGCGCGGTCTAGGTGGCGAGACACCGAGTCTCCAAAATGTGACATTGTCACCGGCTGTTGTGCCAGTGGCCCGCGTTGCAGTCGATATTTCCCACTTTGTGTCGACAATGCCCATGGCGCCTGAGCTCATGCAGTCATATCTTGCTCAACTCGAGAAACGCAAACGAAGTGAGGAGGCGCTACTTGATATTCGGCTGCTTGCGCTCGAGTCAAAGTTGCGCCAGGATCTTGACCGCTTGGACGAAGAAATGATGGGACAGCGCGATGAGAAGAAACGGAGCGAACTGGTACTGCACCGAGATGCGTTCCAGGTGTCGTATTTGTCGGAGAAAGCCAACATTGAGAGCCAAAAGTCAGCCTGCATCTCACGCTATTACCAGGATCTGTTGGCGCTCCGGTCGCTCGGTGCAATGGGAACTGAGCTGTCAGCAATCGTGAACAAGACGTCAACGGTCAGTGTGCCACCGTCAGCTCCACCACTTCCAGTCATCTCGAGCACATACCTAGTGAAATCACAAGCGATGCCTTCTCGTTCAGACGCGAAAGATGACCTCAGTTTATCAGATCCGTATGGTGATGACGAGTTTGTGGCAAGTGATGCTGTATCGGGGACGCACTCAGCTCGAGATGAGGAGCGCAATGTGGAGAAACCTCAAGAAGCTTCGGAAGGTGCCGTTGAGGAGGAAGAGGAAGAAATTCGCTCCGAACAAAGCATTGAAAGTGAGGAAAAGGCGTCTATTCCGTGTGCCCCGGATGACGACCAAGACTACGATCTAGAGGACTTTGCATCTGTGTCGGAAAGTGCCAACACTGAGAAGCACGCTGTTGACAAGGAGGCAGCTTCTGTGCAAAGCACTCCTTCGGTGGTTGGCGAAGCGTCTGCCCGACTTGATACCAATGATGCCGAAGCCAGAGTTGTCTATGAAGACGATTTCGCTGCTGTCAACGGCGATGACCTTGTTGAGGAGGGACCCAGTGGTTCCCAACAAGTTGATTCAGATATTCTACCAGTTGAAGAGGAGGTTGATGACTTGGGCGCCGAGCCGATCACAGAGATTGCTGTTGTGCCAGACGAAGCAAGTCAAGTGTACGATGATGACGAGTTTGCTTCGGTGAGTGAGCATGCTACAGACGCTGAGCAAGCAACAGTATCAGAAGAAGACGCGACAGAAAATGAACAGGAGGCGGTGGAGGAAACGCAGAACGACATTGAGGAGACTCCTGCTGCTGGCGAGATTATCGTCGACGAGTACGATGATGAGTTTGCATCAGTGAGCGAGGATGCCGTGGTCGCCGACGAAGTTGAGGCGGTCTCAGAAGATAATATTCACGATGGCACACCTGTGATCGAACCCATCACGAACGACGGCACGGTTAGTTCTGTGGGTGAACAAGGCAGAAATGACTACGCCGACGATGGTTTCGATGAATCGGAACTTCTACTCGAAAAAGACGACGTTGCGTCCGATTATGCCGATGATCGTTTCGATGAGTCAGCGGTTCAACTCGAAAAAGATCAAGTCATGGCGGAGTGCGCAGTAGTTGATGATGACTCGAAAGTGGAAGACGAGGAGAGCGAGCGATATTCAGACGACGACTTTGAGCCTGGTGACGTCCGATCAAGCACATCTTCAGACACAGCACACAGGACCATCCAGGCGAACGGCGGTGAGTTCCCAGTTACGGATACAGTCAACGAGACAGCTGTGCAATCGCCAACAGAGCTCGCTATCTTGGAAGTTGAACAGCAAGTTATTCCTGAGCTCACGATCATCAAATCTCTAAGCGCAAGCGAGCTGAGTGTAGGCCATCTCCCCCTGACAACCGATGAAGATACCGTGACGAAGCCACTGAGTCTGGCCGAATCAGTCTCACTGAACCAACACGACGAAAGCCTGACAACAGCAAGTATGGAAGAGCAGATCAAGCGAATCGACGACCTCAAGAGACAGATTGATCTTCGCAAAGAAGCATTTGTCGCAGTCCAGAAGAACCTCCGTGTGGAGAAGAAGAAAGAGTACCTCCGCGCTGCAGAGACGCAGTTGTGGGAAGAGATGGAGCAGTTGGAAACACAGCTTGTAGCGGACGAGCGCATTCTTGAGCTCACGCGCCAGCGTGGACGACTCGAGTCCATGGAGCTGGAAGCAAAACACCAACAACTTCACGGCAAAGAATCACTCGATTTGCTTGCCGACTATGACTACTCCGAGCCTGTCGAGTTGATCAAACCGGTGGTCATGAAGCAAGATCATCAAGCCCAAGTGCGCCTCGCAGATCGCTCTTCAATCGCGCTCCCGAGTCAAACAGTGGTTCCCCAGCGTACTGGTGAGAGCGATCTCGACTTGTTACTTGCGTTTGATCACGTCGAAGCCGTTGAGTTGCCGGTCAAAACCGTCGCGACAAACACGGAAGAAGCAAATGATCCGGCGCCACCCCTCATGATGGAAAATGCGACGGCTACGAGCGACTCACCGATTCTAGTAGGAGATATAGTTGGTTTGCACCAACTACGACAACCAAGAAGCGACAGTGCAGACGAATCCCCGAAGCTGGTCGAGACCAGCGATGCTGACGCAGACTTGCCGCCTGCCTGTGAAGGTTTTGACACTGACCTGTTGGTTGGCTTTGACCATGTCGAGGTTGCCGAGATGCCGGACATTGCGGATGATCTGCTGTACGCATACGACCATGTCGAGCCGGTGGTTGAAGTCAATGCCGTTGCACGGCGTGACGACATGACTGTAATACCATCAGTCGCTCCGCCGGATGTGGAAGACACAACCCATCGAAACGAGGACGTCTTCGTACAAATCAAGAAGAAAGATCTTGATGGTCAGGGCGAACTTGACCGCAGTGAGTTTGGCGCTGAGGACGAGGGGGAGGAACAGGCCAACGAAGAGCGATGCGTACCCCACCACACTGATCCAAGCCAGGACGTTGAACGCACCCTGTCTCAAGCGACTCCACAAGAAGCAATCGGCTCCAAGGAAATGGTCAACGATCCAGCGAACCACTCAGGGAGCTCTGTTGGCGGTGTTAAAGGTGATGATGAAATGCCGGAAGACGTGGCAAGTGATCACGAGTCGGAGATTGGTGAAGACCCAAACGGAGGAGATGTATCGGCGCACGACGAGATGCCAGCCGAGCCGTTCACTGACCGCTTTCTCGACACAGAGAGCGCACAAGCCGCTTTGGAGCTGACGAACCGAAACGATGAAGAAAGCTTCATTGACAGGACAACAGAAGAGCTGCTGGCGAGGCTGGTACTCGGTGCTGTATCGGGTAAGTGCATCACCAAAACGTCGAACAACATTTGACTAAGGCTGTTTCCACTACTATGACCAGATATACGCAGCGCTTCGGCCAACAAAACTGCTCGCATGGGTATCGTCGACACGTCTGCATCCCACCACGAGCAAATATCGCCCACGCAAGACGTTATCGAGCCTCCACGGAACGAAACCCGTTTGGAACAAGTGTTTGATCAGCTTGACGATGAGAAGAAGGAAGCGCTCGGCGATTTGCTCGAGCCGACTGACCTGAACACCCCCGACGAGCGCGACAACCACGTTGATTCAAGACTCGTGGAACTGGAGAACACACCGGAGAAGCCGCTCAATCGGGAGGACCAAGCGACCTCCATTGTTGACAGCGTCTTTGCCGACCTGACTGCCACTGCGATCTGGGAAGGCATCCGTATTGAAGTGAAGCGGCGAAACGTCCGCTGTCAAGACAAGAGTTCGAACCAACCGCCATCGGTGTCTTTGGTTCGTGGATCCCAGACTACCCCAGTCCAGTCCTATCGAAACATCGAGAGAGATATTGTGCGATTGCTTCGTTTGGAAGCCGATCGGGTAGGTTGGGCGTGGCTATTGGGAGAGCATAGGTATGCAACTCACACTCGTTGGATCCGTATAGGTCACTCTACCAGACTACTACGAGTGTATCTCTAGTCGTGACGATACCGCCAACGCTCGCGCAGTATATGACGCCGTTCTCGAAGTGGCATCAACCGCTTTCACCGACCTTAGCCGCGATCCATTATTTACCACAGAATGCAGCGTTGTGGAGAAACAAGCGATGCTCGTCGAACGAGTGGTCCACGAGATGGAGGAATCGGCCTGGCGAGTCCAGGAGCGCGCACAAGACGAGCTCGACCGTTTTGCAAGAAGAGTGCTCGAAGAAGAACAGGGTGATGCAGACGACGACGATGTGCTCGTGCTCCGGGCGCAGCAGCGCGTTGGACTCAGTGATGCGCTCTTGTCTCAGTTCCAGATCACTGCATTGCGAAGTCTCCCTCGTACTCCTGCACCTACGAGTGGAGCAACACCCCGCCAACGGCGCCGGCTCGGATCGGCATCATCAACGCATCTCCAGAGTCCAGGCCTCGGGTCTCAGATCCTGGAACGAGGAGAAGACCGACTTGTCGAGCGCATCACGGAGCGTATGATGCACTCGCTTGTGCAAACCGAGACTTCTCAACGACGACCACCCAACGGTCGGTTTTGATGTGCAAACATTCACTCTGGTGGCCACGTCAGATGTCAGCGTGTGGTGCTGCCGTGGGATCCACGGTGTGTCAGGAGATGGGTGCATTCCAGCAAGAGGATGGGTCGCGATTTTGACAAGCAACGTCAGACTCTGCATCGAGATGCTGAAGTGGATGAGTCCCAAGCAATGGCTGAAACCGAGCAGCAAGCAGGCAGACACTGTATATAGTGTACTGTAATGTTCGACAATCAGGTTGTATTGATCCCATGCAGCGATACGCGTGGGACGATAGACGTAAACAAACACACTCTACTGCGTGAGCTTGGACGACAGCAATTGTCGCAGCACGCTCGGCGTGAATAGCGGCATCGACGACGCGACTTGGGGCTCCGAGAGGTACTTGGCGCCGCCAATGTGGCCGCGGCAGTGCGTCGAGCCGCAGCGACAGTCGAACTTCTCTTCCATGTCCCACTCGCTCGTCGCGTAGTCAAACGTCACGTAGTCGCCTTCTTTGATGGTCTTGGTCGCGACGAACGCGACTTCGGGTGTGTTCTCTGAGACCACGAGCCGCGCGTTCGGTTCGCAGCTGTGGTTCACGTACTCGAGGCCGCCGGCAAACTCGAGGTGCTTGTCGGCGTCGGCCTGGACCGTGAATCGCGTCGGGCGCGCGTGCTGTTATCACATCTCCATCATTAGCTATCGCTAGCACCGTATCCAGGTTCTGAGTGTCACGTACAAAGATCCCTGGGGCCGTGCCAATGACGTCGCCAGCGGCAAAGTCGACTGCCGCAATGCACGACCGCCAGTGCTCGTTGAGCTGCTCAATGATATAGCGGCCGTTCGCGGTCGGCGGCATGTAGCGTGCCGGCGTGTCGACCTCGACGCGGGAGGCCGCCGTCTTGCTGGCGGTCGCGGGTGTCGCAGCGGCCGACGAGAGCGCGCGGCGCGAGGACGACGAGAGGAGGCTGCGGGTCTGACGGAGCATTATGGTTGGAGGGAGCGGAGGTGTGGGGTTCGGAGGCAAAATTCGCGAGTGGCAAAGCGCAAAGCGAGGACGCCGTGGGCGCTTGGGGCGCGCTCTGCCGCAGAGCCTTTGCGGGAGATGCAAGTTGCGCGCGTGACGCAGGCGGCCTATCCGCACACGCCATTTGCCTCGCGTCACAGATGGGTGCACAGGACGACCAGCGCAGCATACAAAATCCAAGTGTAGCGATTGATTATGACAGTAAAGAGGGACTACAGTACGGCAAAAGGAGCTTGTTTTTGGCGCGCGGTTCGATCTGTGATAGCGCAATCTGTTGAGGTCGAATGTTGGGTGAAAAGAGCCAAATCCAAAAGCGCTCTTCGCGCAACGGCGAGGAGCTCCGTTGGGTTGCGTTGGATGATTCGCCCACTTCCTCACAGGCGAATCAGCCCACACAGTTCGAGAACCATCGATAGGCCACGCCGCCAGCGGTTGCCGTCGAATCAACGGTTCAGAATTTCCCAGAACCTGATTCAAGTTTGAACTTCTCTCTGCGAAGTCGAGTTTGTCTTGTGCTGGCACAGACAGGAGCCCAGTCTCTTTGGTTGCTTGGGGAGGCTCTCCAAGCAACCACGACCAGTACCGTAAGGCACGCGAGGCCAGATTCCGGCGAAAGCAAGGCGGACGCGGGGCGTCCATGTCCGCTTAACGTCGAGTGATCGTGTCGCGTCATCACCCAACTTCAACGCTGAGGTTTCTCGCTGCGTCGCGCGATTGTAAACATCTCGTAAGAAAGGGTTGACGGTACTCTACTTCGTACTTTATCGAATCTCTCCAGTAGCATTCCAAGCCCAAGATGACGATGGCGATCGCGGCGGCGCTGCGTGCCGGGTCGCTCGAAGAGCTCAAGAAGGAGCCGTGGCGCCTGCAGATCCAAGCGGATACAACAGCCGAGCAGCTCCGCTCGCTCGTGCTGCGGAATTACCACGTGTTTATCCAGAGTAACCAGAGCGCGAACGTCGTCAAAGACGAGGTGCGTTGGAGGAGGTCTATTTGCGCTATGAAGCTGCTAACGAGCGAGCCAATAGCTCAGTGAGTTGAAGAGCCGCACCGACGAGATCCAGGCCGCGATCCCCGACCTCAAGGCGTTCTGTGCGAGCGTGCAAGCCGACACCGCCGCCATCGTCGCGCAGCACAGCGACATTCAGTTTGTGTTTGACCACTTTTTGCAGGTGCCGCACCACACTAGGATACGATGATGAACACACAAACCATGGACAAGAACTCACAGTCGTATTTTGTAGCTGACGGAGCTCCTCGAGATCCCGCAGCTCCTCGAAGCGTGTATCCACAATGAGCTCTTTGATGCGGCGCTCGACGTGATTCAGTTTGCCCAGGAAACCTTTCGCGACACGGACACGACCGCGACGCCAAGCGGAACTAATGTCGTGATGGAAGCGTTGGTTCGTCACTGACAAGCGAGTGCTGTAGTGGTGTGTCCGAGCACTCATTTTTCAACTGTGATAGGTCCGCGAGGTCGGACAGATGACTACGCTGTTGCGGGAAAAGCTCTTGCAAAAGCTCCGTGAAGACTTGCAGCTCGCCGTGTGCGTGCGCGTCGTGGGCTACGTGCGGCGCCTCGATACCCTCGTGCCCACAAGCAGTGGAGTTGTTGGGACCCCGGAGTACGAGCAGCAACTCAAGGAAGAGTTCTTGCGGTGCCGCAGCGCGTGGCTCGCATCCCTCACGCGAAGCATTTCGACGTCGGATGGCTACCAATTTGTACGTGCACTTGGCATAGTGTGGGTTTTAGATATTTGAACCCGTGCGTTCTTGTGTGATACTAGACGATTCAACTGATCGACATCAAACGCACGAGCTGGTTCGACATGATCACCCAGTACTCGGCGATTTTCGGCAGTGAAAACGTCGACGGCAAAGTTGATCCGCCCCTCTGTCGATGGGCGACGACGACCGTGGCCGACTTTATCCAGATCTTGATGCGGTGCGTGCCGTTCGTGTCGTGATTCTGTTCTTGGACGCTAATTGCACTTGTTTAGACAACTACCCAAGATTGAAGACTTTAGTTCGCTCGCAACGGTGCTCGAGCAGAGTCTCTTTTTCGGAGGATCGCTTGGCCGCGTGGGCGTCGACTTTCGCGCGGTGCTCGTCGTGTACTTCGAAGACCACGTCTTCGATCTTATGTCACAGACGTGGGACGCAGCATGTCGAGACTTGCAAGAGAGCTTGAGCGGTCACGCTCTCAGCGGCGCGTCAAGTGCAGGGTCCAAGACGCCGATCGTACTTGCGTCGTACCGCCACGCGCTCGCGAACTCGAGTTCTCAAGCGACGCCGTTTGGAATGAACGGCGAAGAAGATTTCTCGCCGCCGCGTGTGCTCATGTCGTTTCCGATCCTCGCTGAGTTCACGAACGCTCTATTGGGGTCGTTCAATGAATTACGGCTGTGCACGATCGTATCGTTGCAGAACCGTCTCGCTAAGCGCCTTCAGCTCACGCTCTCAGCTGCAATTCTCGTAATCCGCGAGTTCTGCAACTACAACCACCTCACGATCGGACACAAGGTATCGCACGACCATACTGTTTCGAACGGTACACGTCCGACGAAGGCCGCTGCATTGGCCGACAATATTCGTGATATGAACGAGGTGCGTACACGGCGAAAAGGACTCAGAAGATTCAGTTGCACTGATTGTCCAATGTGTCGTACGTAGGTCATGGCAAGCGAGTTGTTACCGTACGTGGCGCGTTGTTTCCAACGACTGTTTCCAGCGGCATCGACATCCAGAGCGGCGTCCGCCTCCTTGTCGACAATTGATGCCGCAGCGCTCGTGAGCCTGATGAAAGACCAGCACTTGATAGCGTGAAGGGAAAGGGGGGCTTCGTTGGAGGTAACTGTTTTGGAAGACGTTAACCTTGTCTTGTCCAGAATCGTCTCCATAGTCTATCATCCGGTCCTTTGGCTTGTGACAGCTCAAGATCTGGTGTTCCGGGATCCACCAAAGAGAACTGGTCTGTGTGAGTGTTCTGATAGAATGGAGGGTGGCGCGGAGTGATTCCAGGTACACTACAGCAGTTGGGGTGGATGAACTCGTCTACTGATTGCCATAGCTACGATTCACAGGGCACGCAGAAGGTTGACACGACTCCGTAGCTCACCGCTTTTCGTGCGTTGGTTTCGTCGCGACGGGAACAAAGGCGTCCATAGTCGTTGCCAAAGTGCGCCGCAGATCCCACGACTCTCTGCCTTCATTCTCTCGCTCGGTGTCCAGACATCGCTCGATATCCGCCTTGATCTTGCTGTCGTGTTTTTGTGCCTCCTCGGCTTTCTCCTCGCGCGCGTAACTGTGCTCGAAAAAGTTGGATCCGATTGCAAGATATCGCTCGTTGAGTTGGATTGGAAGACTCTCCGTCACGCCGGTCATGACGTCTCGAGCCGAAACCGACAAGATCTCGTACTCGTAGTCGACATGAAACTGAATCTCAACGTAGGGGCCCGATCCCAAGCTAGAGAACTTCAGCTGACCAAGGAAACGGTTGTCTCGCGTCAGCAGTCGCTCCCCTTCGAAAATGCGGATTGTGAGCTCAGTCTGATTCGCATGGAGCGCTGTGAACAGAGCCTGCTTTGTCGTCGGATAGAGCGTATTTCGGCGAACGAGCGGATGCATCAGACCTCCAGCAGTCTCGACCCCCAAAGTGACCTGGACCAGTGGCCAGTGGCAGAAGATGACACCCGGGTCATCAAACTTTCCGCTGAGAATGCCTCCCTGCACAGCCGCACCGTGGACAATGGCGTTGTCTTTGTCGACTCCTTCGAACGGTTTCTTCTCGCCAAATCGCTTGGCCAACATCTTGGGCACCATCGGAAGTCTCGATGCGCCGCCCACAAGTACAATTTCGTCCACGTCTGCGTAGCTGACGTTGGCATCCGCGACAGCCTTATCGACTGTTTCCAGCAAGCTCGTCATGAGCTCTTGTGTCAAGACTTCCAGCGTTGACTGCGAGATGGTTGCGCTCAAAACGCCACGATTCTGACCCAACTCGACGACGATGATGTACTCGGTCTCGGTCGACAACTTGTGCATTGCACGCTCGGCCTGGAGGCGAAGCGACTGGAGCGCCGCATTGTTGGCGGACAAATCGATGTGCTGATCTTTCTTCCACTGGGAGAGGCAATGGCGTACAAGACGCTCGCTCACGTCGTCAATGCCAAGGTGAACAAACGCATCGTTGAAGCGAAATTTGTGGTAGCAGACGCGCTCCAAATCGTCAATCACGTATGCGGGTCGCTCAGCGCGGGCACCGACCTTGAAACTTTGTGTTGCGAGGACCTCAATCACGCCGCCGTCCGCTTCCAATACCGTCACGTCCAAGCCACCACCGCCCCAGTTGATGACAAGCACATTCTGCTCGCCGGTGTAGCGCCTGTCGATACCAGTCGCAACCACAGCCGCCGTCGGTTCATTGATGATCCGTTGAAAGGTCAGTCCCGCGATCTTCCCAGCCTCTCTCATGGCCTCTCGCTGCGCATCATCAAAGTATGCAGGCACCGTCACGACTGCATCGTGGACATCTTGACCCAGATACTGCTCCGCAAATTGCTTCAACTTCGCCAACACCATCGCTGTGATCTCCTCGGGCGAGAACTCGCGCAACTCTCCTTGGACTTCCACAGAGACGACCGGTTTGTTGTCTCGCTCTTGGATTGAGTACGGAACTTGTCCGGCTGCCAACCAAACTTCGGTGCTGTTAAACGTCCGACCAAGAAGCCGCTTGAAGTCGAAGACCGTGTTGCTGGGATTGAGGACCGCTTGCGCTTTGGCGTCTTCGCCGACAATAGCGTCTCCAGTCACAGGGTTCCACGTGACAAAAGTTGGCGTGGCCGTCTCGCCTTGGTCATTGGGAATGATGTCGACTTGACGGGTGGTAGAGTTGGTCATGACGGCGACGCGAGCGTAGCGAGCACCAAAGTCAATGCCAACAATCGGTGCCGCGTCCAGCGGAGCAAACGATGCGTGTGCGGTAGCCACCGCCACTGCCAACGCCAGAAGCGCCACAGCTGCAAGACGAGTGGCCGTGCTGCCGTTGACCATTTGCGTGCGTTGAGTTGCCTGGTCGCTGGCGATTTGGAAAGTGAGCCGAGTGCAGTAGTGAATCGTTCCGTGGGTACAACCAGTACCGAGGAAATCGCGCTAAGTCCGGGCAACGTGGCACTGTGGCAGCATGGGTTCATCGTGAAGCCATCCATTTGCAAGGTGCGATTGAAGTGTCGGCAAGTTTCCCACCCATGACACCGAAGCGCTCGTCGTGCACGGGATTCGCTGGCGCAAGGGCAATAGCAGCGACGTTCGCCACATGACAATAGGGGACAAACGCGGTTTGCATTGGATGAGGTGCGTATATGACCTAGAACCTGTGACACTTTGCTGATGATGTCAATATGATGGTGGTGGTCCTAGGCTGTGTCACGTGAGTTGTCACAGTTCGTCGTGCATTGGCGTCGTTGGGACAGGAACGATCGCATCGACAGTCCCCGCCAACTCTTGCCTCAACTCCCACAACTCACCGACGTCGACACACTCAGTGTTCAGACATTGCTCGATTTGCGCTTTGATCTTGCTGTCGTGCTCATGAGTGGCTTCGGCTTCGTTGTAAAGAACCTCCATTTCGTCGTACCCGTTCGAGGTGTGGACGATAGAGTGCTCTTTGAGTCGAATCACGAGATTCTCGGTCAAGCCGCTCACGACGTCCCGAGCAGAAACCATCAACGTCTCGTACTCGTCCTCTACTTGAAACTGGATCTCGATCTGAGGCGATGGTGACAAACTGGAGAGCTTGAGCTGACCGAGGAAGTGGTTGTCTCTCGTGAAGAGACGCTCGCCTTCGAACGCGCGGATAGTGACGTCGGTCTGATTCGCATGGAGCGTTGTGAACATCTCGTGTTTCGTCGTTGGGTAAAAGGTACTTCGACGGACAAGAGGGTGCATGAGGCCACCGGCAGTCTCTACGCCAAGGGAGAACTTAAATAACGGCCAGTGGTGGCAGAGAATGTCGCCCTCATCATCCGACTCGCGACTCATGATGTCCGCCTGCATCGCCGCTCCATGCACGACTGCTTCATCTGGATTCATGCCGGGAACCGGCTCCTTGCGGTTGAAACGTGTCGCCAAGACCTCGTGGATCATTGGAAGACGCGATGCGCCACCCACCAACGCAATCTCGTCCACGTCTGCATCCGTCACACCAGCATCCAAGACCGCCTTTTCGATGAGTTCCAGCATCCGGTCTACGAGGTCTTTCGTCATCTCCTCCACCAAAGATCGTGACAAAGTCGCCGTCAATGGTTCGTGATGACCGCCAGACGAGTCGATGGTGATGGTAGTCTCGGTCTCTGTCGACAGCGCTCGCTTGGCCCGTTCTGCCGCAAGACGAAGACTCTGAAGCGCACGCTTGTCCGTCGAGAGATCAATGCGGTTGCATTCCTTCCACTTGGAGAGACAATGACTCACAATGCGCTCTTCAATGTCGTCTGTACCGATGTGCACAAACTGGTTGTTGATTGCGAGCACCTCAAACACGCCGGCATCGACGTCCACGACCGTTAGGTCGACGCCGCCACCACCCCAGTTGGCCACCAGGACAATCTGCTCGCCGACGGCATTCTTGTCCAGGCCGCTGGCGATCACCGCCGCCGTCGGCTCGTTGATGACACGCTGGAAGGTCCACCCTGCGATTGTCCCAGCGTCCACCATGGCTTGGCGTTGCGCGTGATAGTAGTAGGCGGGAACGGTCGCGACCGCGTCGTTGACGTCTTGACCGAGGTGCCGTTCAGCATCGTGCTTCAGTTTGGTCATCACCATTGCTGTGATGTCTTCCGGCGAGAACTCGCGCGTCTCGCCCTTGATCGTCACTCGGATGACGGGTTTGTTGTCTCGATCAATGATCTTGTACGGCAATTGAGTGATCGCAGACTGCACTTCGGCACTGTCAAACGTTCGTCCAAGGAGTCGCTTGAAGTCAAAGACCGTGTTCTCGGGGTTTAGCAATGCTTGTGCTTTCGCGTCTTCACCGATAATGGCGTCACCAGTCATAGGATCCCACGTGACGAAGGTCGGGGTGGCCGTGTCGCCTCGTTCGTTGGGAATGATCTCGAGTTGGCTTGTGGTGTTAGAGATTACGGCGATGCGTGCGTAGCGAGCGCCAAAGTCAATGCCGACGATCATGGGTGCTGGCTTGATATCGGCAGAAGCGGACGCCACTGCCGTGGTCGTCGCCATTGACACAAGGAGCAATGCTGTCAAGAGGTACTGCGTCGTGCAAGAGTTGGCCATTAGTTCTGTGCGGTCGAGAGAGATTCGAGAAGTGAGCGAAGCGCATCTGATGAGTTGGGAGGATGATGTGGGTACAACGTGTACTGCAGGAATCGCGCTAAGTCCGTGCAACGTGGCATTGCGAGAGCATGGGTTCATTTTCGTGTACCCATTTCTCACCAGTCCAATGCTTGTGAATCGGTGGGCAGAAGTTGGTTGGGTTCAGAATCGAACTGAGATGGGTACACTCACAATGCGCGAGACGCCGCCATATTGAAGAAACATCGATAAAGCTACGACACTCCCCCTGCATGATCAACTGCGACAGTTTCAACCGCAACGATCGCATCGGTCGCTTCCACGAGCGCTCGTCGGGACACCTCCAGCGCTGGATCGTCTTGGGTTGGTACTTCCGCCCATCGACCGCCTAACCACTGAGCGATTCGCTCCTTGACCTTTACATCAGCTTCGTACGCAGCCTCGGCTTCACTCGTCATAGTCTCGAGCATCTTGACCGAAAGGAACGCGTGGTGCTGCAGCGAGACCGTCACGTTTCGAGCCATGCCTGTCGCGACGTCTCGCGCGATCACAAGGACCTCCTCATACGTATAGTTGATCTCAAAGATGAGCTCGATCTGCGAAGCACCGTGTGGCGTTGGTTCTAATCCCGAGAGCTCAAGCTGTCCAAGCCATCGATTGTCGCGCGTAAACACGCGGCTGCCTTCGTAAGTGCGGATCGCTGCCGTTGTCTGGTCGGCACAGAGCGTCGAAACGATCTCTTTCTTTTGCACCGGGTACGTCGTGTAGAGACGCACGACGGGATGCATTATCCCACCTGCAGTCTCGACACCGAGCGGAAGAAGAACGATCGGGAGCGGGTTGTAGTATACTTCAGGGTGATCGGCCTCAAGAAACGCAGCCTGCGCGACAGCTCCGAGTAGAATAGCCTCGTCTTCGTCAACGCGGTGGGACGGCTCTTTGCCAGCGAAGAACGCTTGGACGCTTTGCTGCACCATGGGCATGCGGGAGAAGGCACCGACCAACACAACTTCTTCGACCTCGGCGCGCGTGACATTGGCTTGCTCAAGCACTTTGTCGACTTCACTCAGCATGCATTCGACGAGATCTTTTGTCATGTGCTCAAACCGCGCCCGCGACACAGCCGTCGACAAGATGACGTCACTATTGTCGTCCGTAGACCACTCGAGGTCGACTCGCGCTTCGGTCTCAGTTACCTAGCGCCGCACGACACGCTATGCATCGTCACGAAGACTTTGTAACGCGCGCGGACGAATCGAGACGTCGATGCTGCTCTTGATCTTCCACGTCGAGACGCAGTGGCGTACAAGGCACTCGACAAACACGTCGCCATTCAAGTCTTTCGTGTCGCCGCCGGTCGCCAGGACCTCGAACACACCGTCTTCGACTGCAAACACTGTCGCGCTGAACGTCCCTTGGTCCAAGTGTAACACAAGTGCGATCGTCTCGATGTGGATCTTCTTCTTGTCGATGCCATGCGCGATGGCGGCCGCCGTGGCTTCGCTGACCGTTCTCAGAACAAAGAGCCCTGATATCCCCCCTGCGTCTTTCACGGCTTGCCGCTGGCCGTCTCTAAACGACGCGGGCACCGTCACCACGCCGTCGAGTACTTCATACCCGAGATATGCTTGTGGCCACTGCTTAATCTCACCCAGCACCAACGCCACGATCGCTTCCGGCGTAAACTCGCGTGTCTCGCCCAGGATCTCCACTTGAATCAGCGGCTTGTTGTCTCGGTTCGCGATTGTATAAGGCACGTGCGCGATCGCCGATTGCACGGCGTCACTATCATACGACTGATTGTGCAGTTGGCGGAAGTCGTACACTGCATTGCGGGGACTCATGAGCGCTTGGCGTCGTCGCCAATTATGACTGCGCCCGTGACGGTGTCCCACGCAATGTACGCAGGCGTGATGAGCTGACCGCTGTCGTCGGGAATCTGGTCCATGCTGGGATTACGAGGTAAGGCGACGCGAATGGTACGCGCTCCGAAATCGATCTTAAATATCCGGTTGTGGCCGTCGACGTCCAGTGCCACGGCGGCCGTGACTGCCACCACCACCAGCGATGGGCACACGTGCCAGCGATGCGTACACATGTGTGTAGTCGGTGGGGAACGCCAAAGTGCGGACAATGATTCCCTTCGCGCGTGGCCACAAAACCATGCTTCAAGCTTCCACAGAACGACGTGGCACTCTGGTATGGTGGGTCCATTTTTTCGAACCCATTGAACGGAAACCGTCAGACTCACAATGCAAAGCTGTTGTGATAATGATGATATAGAACCGATGCTAAAGCGATCCACGATGGGGGAAGCCACTTGTCTATGCGAGGGTTAGTTGGGTACGGCTGTATCAGTCGGCGCGGGAAACGAGAGGCGCAGGCCGTCAAACGCCATTTCGATGTCGAGCCCTTCGGTCACACTGACGTCGCGGAGCATGGCGCTCTCGCGCGCATAGTCAAACTCGTGGCTCATGCCCGTGAGCAGCGTGCGCTTGGGGCGGATCAGGCGGATCTCGCGCACAACGTCGTCCAAGTTCATGTGCGTCGAGTGGTAACTGTGGACGTACAAGGCGTCGATAATGAGCACGTCAATGCGCGGCTTGGTCACGTCGTTGAGGAACACGCGCGCTTCATTCGTCAGCTCGCTGACGTCGGAAATATAGACAAAGCGGACGCCAACCTCAGCGCCAAACTCAAAGCCGCTCGACAAGTAGCCTTTGCCGTGGACAACGGGAAATGGCACAACGCGGAGGCCGCACACTTCGAAGGGCTTGAACCAGTCATAGAGCTGGTACTGGAGCTTGGCGACCCAGCGGAACGGCACAGGCGTGATGTTGGCTTCGCGCTGGGCGCGCTCTTCGTCTTTCTCCATGAGGTACTCAAATTTCCCACCGAGCTCTTGTTTCGTGAGCGCGTGGCAGTGGAGCGCCATAGGTTCATTTGGTTTCTTGATGCTTTCGCCTGTGGTTTTGTCGATGGTCGCTTCAAAGCGCTGGACTTCGCGCAAATCGTCGAGGCCAAGACACGCGTCCGCGTGGCCGTGCGTGAGGACGACAGCGTCGATGTGGCTCACGCGGAGCGGTGGGAGCACGCGCAACACCGACTCGCGAAACGTTTTGCCGCAGTCAATGAGGATGTTGGCGTTCGTAGCAGCGTTGTGGACGAGGAGACTCGGGTTCAAGCGGCGGTTTTTGGAGAGCGGGTTCGCGTGGGCCTCCATGCACACGGCGCACTGGCCGCCGAGCACGCAGCGCATCGCGGGGATCGCCGACGACGGCCCGCAGCCCATGACAACAACCTCCATTTTCGCTGATCCCAGTCGTTTCACCTGCCGCCGTGATCAGATGGAGTACCTTCTGTATCTGATGCGGAACTGATCCTGAGTTCAAGTCTTTCTTGAATTTTGAGATTTACACAATCAAATTTTGTGGTTGATTACGCACCAGTGGTGTAACCTAATGGTCCATATTGACCATGTTGACTTGGGTGTTCTTTGATCGGTTCAGTCAGCCTGACCGTCAACGGCGGCGAGGACGAAGTCGCCGAGAAGCAGCGAAGCCAGGCGCCAGTCGTCGTCGCCACGTTGGAAACCAACGCCCCAGTCGCGCTTTTCCTCGCTCCCCATACAGCGACACAGTACGAAGTAGGCCATGTCAGGCGCGATGGAGGCGATCAATGTCGATGCGATTATCGAGAAGCTCTTGAGCGTGCGCAATGCGCGGCCGGGCAAGCAAGTGGACCTGGCCGAGAGCGACATCCGTGGACTGTGTATTCAGTCGCGCGACATCTTTTTGAGCCAGCCCATGCTGCTGGAGCTCGAAGCGCCCATCAAAGTGTGTGGTATGTTGTGCCCTGTATGCCACTACTACTTCCACGAATAGTAGTTGACGTGTAGGGACCTGTTTGCCAACATGTAGGCGACATCCATGGCCAGTATTACGACCTGCTGCGCTTGTTTGAGTACGGCGGCTTTCCCCCGGACGCCAACTACCTCTTCCTGGGGTGCGTACTAGGATACTAGTGACTATAGAGCCCTGAATGACTGGAACGACACGGCCACTAATGTTCGCGTCGTATGAAATCCAGTGATTACGTCGACCGCGGGAAGCAGAGTCTCGAGACGATCTGCTTGCTCCTGGCGTTCAAGATCAAGTACCCCGAGAACTTTTTCATCTTGCGCGGCAACCACGAGTGCGCGTCGATCAACCGCATTTACGGATTCTACGATGAGTGTGCGTCTGATTGCGTGTCCACAGTGGCTGTATTTGTTCATGCACTGATACTCTACGCATACGGACAGGCAAGCGTCGCTACAACATCAAGCTCTGGAAGACGTTCACCGACTGCTTCAACTGCCTCCCGGTCGCTGCTGTCATCGACGAAAAGATCATTTGCATGCACGGCGGCCTGTCGCCCGAGCTGAGCCACCTCGAGCAGATCAAGCGTCTCTTACGCCCTACGGACGTGCCAGATACGGGCCTTCTTAGCGACCTCTTGTGGGCCGATCCCGACAAGGACATCATGGGCTGGGGCGAGAACGACCGCGGCATCTCGTTCACGTTCGGCCCCGACATTGTCAAGCAGTTTCTCAAGCGCCATGACCTGGAGCTCATTTGCCGCGCGCACCAGGTCGTTGAAGACGGGTACGAGTTCTTCGCCAAGCGCCAACTCGTGACACTCTTCTCGGCACCCAACTATTGCGGCGAGTTTGACAATGCCGGCGCCATGATGTCGGTCGACGAAAACCTCATGTGCTCGTTCCAGATCCTCAAGCCGGCCGAGAAGAAACAGCGCTTTGCGTACGGCGCGCCACGCTCAGGCGCTGCGTCGTATTGAGCACACTGTGGTAGGACTTGAGTTGGCTTGATTATTCTCGTGGGTTCTAGGCTGTCCCCGAGTTCGAAATACATTGCGCTTCTCGACGGACTGAGCCCATCGCGCTTCTCTGCACACGCACACCACGCCGTTGTGAGACGCGAAGAGCGTGACAGTCGCTGGACGCTTCTGGTGTCACAGAGTGCTGCCACTGGCGTTCGCAGACCACAAGAACAAGACGAGGAGCTCCTGTCACAGGCCGCGTGTCACGAAGGTGTTGCATGGCCACTTCAACATAATCAGATCGTTTTGATTGGACAAAAGGATTTTAATTTCAGCCAATCCAAAGAGGATACGTCAGCCAGTGGGTACAGCCTGCCACGTGGTGGCCACTTTGGTGTTTCATGGCTCCAGCGGGGAGTAGGATCCCGACAGCACTCCACGCAGCAGTAGCGCGCCGCTGAGGCCACAGAGTTCCTTAAATAAGAGCCTCAATGAATACCAGCCAAATTGCATCGATAGCATCGTTGCCGTTCGCGCACGACCACCAGAATCCCCAAAGATCGCAAGCGGCAAACTTGCCACGTCAGCTCGTACTTTATCGGATGACTACAGTACCATCACCAGAGTTGCTGCATCAAACGAACGCGTGGCAAGCCGATCTTTCGTGAGTCAAACTTTGTATGGCATACTGAATCCAAGTACTTTCGATAGCCTCTTCTAGAAAAGCTTTCCATTTTGGATCGCGAAAAAGCGCAGTGGCCGCGGTGGCTCATTCTCCTTTTTCTCTCGAGGAAGCCGCAAGGACTTTCATCTCCCGAAGAATCCCCAGCATGAACATTTGCAAGATCCTCGCGCTCGCGGCCGTGGGCATGGCCGGCGTCGCGTCGGCCGCCGCCGACGACAAGAGCGGCCCGCGCGGCCCGGTCATTGGCATTGATCTCGGCACGACGTACTCGTGCGTCGGTATTTACAAGGACCAGAAGGTCGAGATCATTGCGAACGACCAGGGTAACCGTATCACACCGTCGTACGTGGCGTGGGACTCGAACGACGAGCGTTTGATTGGCGACGGTGCCAAGAACCAAGCGACGATCAACCCCGAGAAGACGCTCTTTGATGTCAAGCGTCTCATTGGTCGCTCGTACAACGACAAGTCGGTTCAGGCCGACAAGAAGCTCTTGCCGTTTGAGATTGTGAACAAGGAAGGCAAGCCGTTCATCCAGGTTGAGATCAAGGGCGAGAAGAAGCACTTTTCGCCGGAAGAAGTGTCGGCCATGGTGCTCACTAAGATGAAGACGATTGCCGAAGCCTACATTGGCCGTGAAGTCTATGACGCGGTCGTCACGGTCCCGGCCTACTTCAACGATGCCCAGCGTCAGGCCACGAAGGATGCCGGTACGATTGCCGGCATGACGGTCCAGCGTATCATTAACGAGCCGACGGCCGCGGCCATTGCCTACGGCATCGACAAGAAGGCCCAGGGCGAGAAGAACGTGCTTGTCTTCGATCTCGGTGGCGGTACCTTCGATGTCACGCTCCTCTCGATCGACGCTGGTGTCTTTGAGGTGCTTGCGACGAACGGTGACACGCACTTGGGCGGTGAAGACTTTGACCAGCGTGTCATGCAGTACTTCATCAAGAAGTGGAAGAAGGACAAGAGCATTGACATTAGCAAGGACAAGCGCGCGCTCCAGAAGCTCCGTCGTGAAGCCGAGCGTGTCAAGCGTGCTCTCTCGACGCAGGCACAGGCGCGTCTTGAGATTGAGTCGCTCCTCGACGGTGAGGACTTCACGGAGGCACTCTCGCGTGCGCGTTTCGAGAAGCTCAACGAAGACCTCTTCAAGAAGACGCTCGGTCCGGTCGAGAAGGTCCTCAAGGACGGTGGCCTCAAGAAGTCGGAGGTCGACGAGATTGTTCTCGTCGGTGGCTCGACGCGTATCCCGAAGGTCCAGCAGCTCATCAAGGACTACTTCAACGGCAAGGAGCCGTCGCGTGGTGTGAACCCCGATGAGGCCGTTGCCTTCGGTGCTGCCGTCCAGGGTGGTATCCTCGGTGGCGAGCAGGACGACACGAACAAGGACATTCTCCTCATTGACGTCGTGCCGCTTTCGCTCGGTATTGAGACGGTCGGCGGTGTCATGACCAAGCTCATTAACCGTAACACGGTCATCCCGACCAAGAAGTCGCAGACGTTCTCGACGTACCAGGACAACCAGCCGGCTGTGTTGATCCAGGTCTTTGAGGGTGAGCGTTCGATGACCAAGGACAACCGCATGCTCGGCAAGTTCGAGCTCACGGGTCTCCCGCCGGCCCCACGTGGTGTGCCACAGATTGAAGTCAGCTTCGAGCTCGACGCGAACGGAATTCTCCAGGTCGGCGCCGAAGACAAGGGCACGGGCAAGGCCGAGAAGATCACGATCACGGCCGATAAGGGCCGTCTCTCGCAGGAGGAGATTGAACGCATGGTCAAGGAGGCCGAGGAGTTTGCCGATGAAGACAAGAAGATCAAGGATCGTATTGACGGCCGCAACGGTCTTGAGGGCTACCTCTACAACCTGAAGAACAGCGTGGAGGACAAGCTCGCCGACAAGATTGAGGAGGACGACAAGGAGACGGTGCTCAAGGCGGTCCAGGATGCCATGGACTGGCTCGAGGACAACCAGGAGTCGGACAAGGACGACTTCGAGGCCAAGCAGAAGGAAGTTGAGAAGATTGTCAACCCGATCATGTCGAAGGTGTACCAGGCGGGCGGCGGCGCGGCCGAGGGCGGTGACGATGACGATGAGGACGACCACGACGAGTTGTAAGCGCGCATCTCGTAGTTGGCGCTTTTAGCTGATCGTTTTTGTGACTGTACTCTTATTAACGCGCATGCGCGACCCACTTTCGCGAAATACCAAACGAATGTGTATGAAAGCATTGTTGTGTTCTTGTTTGCTCCAGTAAAAGCTGTAGCCATCTCAAAAGATAGTGTGTTCTGATTGGCCGAAAATGAGTTTATGGGAACTGGATTGGTCGAAAATGGAACTGCACCGCCAAAGGTCACACCGGAACCAGCGCACGATGCTCGCAGCGGAGACCCACCCGACAAAGGCCAACGGCGCATTGAGCGACATCACAGTGTCTCAAGCGCATTCTCCACGCGCCGCGACTCCAGTGGAGCCGCTCCACGACCGAGGGGAGCTCGATGAAGTGCGCGTCGCCGCGGCCGTAACGATCCAGCGGCTCTTTCGGTGCCGCCACGCCCGGCAGCAGTTCCAGCATATGCTCGAGAGCGTCTTTACCAAGTTTTATGACGAAGCGTCGGGTCTCCACTATTACCACAACACGCGCACGGGCGAGACGACGTGGGAGAAACCCCGCCTGCTGAAAGGCGACGTCGATGTCGCGGTCGCTGGTGTCTATGGAGAGACGAACGAGAACGAAGAGCAAGAAGCGGCTGCACCACAAGCGGAGTCAGCGCTGGAGGATGCGAGTGGAGAAGAAGACCTAGAGGAGGAAGAGGATGGAGAAGGAGAAGAAGAAGAAGAGGAGGAGGAGGAGGAAGGAGAAGAGGAGGAGCGGGACGAGTGGGGCTACACAGAGCGCGAACGCGCGCTCGTCAAGACGCAATTTGACCACTACGACACGGACAAGAGTGGCTCGATTAATGCCAAAGAGCTCCTCAAGCTCATGCAGACGCTCGGCGAACAGCTCACGCTCCAAAACGTCCAAGATATGATCCGAGACGTCGACGCGAACGGCAATGGCGAAATCGAGTTCAACGAGTTTCTCCAAATCCTCCGCCGTCAACAGGGCAAGAACCAGTACGCGGCGTCGCTCGAACTCGCGCTCCTCTTTGGACCAAAAGAACTCGAAAACCTCAAGCGCCAGTTCATGAAACTCGATCTCGACGGCAGCGGCGCAATCGACGAGCATGAGATCCAAGCGCTCGTCAAGAAACTCGGTCGCCCAAGTGACGAGTTTGACCTCCGCGCGATGCTCGCTGAAGTCGACGCCGATGGCAGCGGCTCGATCGGTTTCAACGAGTTCTTACAGATTGTCGCGAGCATGATGAAAGAAGACGGTGGGAAACGCAGCGCATTCGCCAAGCTCTTGGCAATCGGGATCGCCCAGGGCGTCCTCAACGAACTCAGCGACGCTATGAAGGCCTCGAAAACCATGGTATACGAGTGGTGGAACTCGGATCTCATTGCCGAGCAAAAGCGCCTTGCAGCCAAGCGCGAAAAGCGCCGCAAGCAAGAAGAAGAGCGCCAGCGCCAACTCGCGATTGACCGCGCCGCGTACGAAGCGTACGAAGCGGAGCTCGCGGCCGAACGCGCGAAGCGTGAAGCGCCGGTCGCTGGACTCGAAATGAACACCGAGTTTCAAGGCGATGGACTCAATTTTCCCGTGCCTGGTCAGTTTGTGCGGGTCCACTATGTCGGAATGTTTGAAAAATCCGGCGTCGTTTTCGAGTCGACGCGGAAACGCGGCGGCGCGCTCGAGTTTTGCGTTGGGGCTGGGCATCTGATTGCCGGGTTCGATCTTGCGGTCCAGCGCATGAGTGTTGGTGAGACGACGAAAGTGACGATCGCGCCGATGCTGGCGTACGGCGTAAAAGGGCGACCGCCCAAGATCCCTCCCAACGCGACGCTCGTGTTCAAGATCGAGCTGATTAGTATCAAGGAAAAACTGGACCTCGCGCTCGATCTCGAAGGAGGAGACGTCTGAGCGAGAGAGAGAGAGGATCCATGGACATCGCGCGATTGCCTGTGCGGACAAGAGACAGAGCTACACGAACAGTCCATAGTCTCGACACTGGATCGGAGATGCGACGGAAGAATTCCAGCCTTCCAGCGTCCGCAAGCTGGCGCACGCGGTGTTTGTAAACATCGCACAATTACAAGCACGAGGATGGGAAAGAGCGGCTCAGCAAGCACACGCAAGGAGCGGATGCTTTCGTACCGTACGTACATTCTGGATTCCAGCGGCGACGCGGCAAACAGACGATCACCATCGTTAAGCACCTGCGCGGAACATTGAAGTGATGTAGGTGCGCCAGGTGCGAAAACATCGAATGTGGACGCGCGTGGCCCAATGAGATCGCAGAATTTCAATTTATAGCCAATCACATGCTGTGGATCTTGAACCGCCGCTGCAAGTCAGATCCATAGTGGGACTTCCGGCACCACCTTGGGTTCTCGCTGACCATGGCGCTTCTGACGCCACTGGCTGCGGCCCGACGCCTGTGGCAGTGCGGCTGCCGCGGCGCCACGTTCTCGCTTCTGTACATATCTGCAATAGGATATGGCGCCCTTTCGCACGCGCGCCCGCGGCCGCAAGAGCCACTCAGTCGCGAATTTCCGCTCGACCCCACAAGCCGCTTCCGCTCGTCTCGCTCGGCATGCACCCGCACCATCCTTCTATCCACGCGCCGCCGCCGCGCGTCTCGCGCTCGACAACGCCAAGCGCCGCGTCGTCGCCGTCCGTCCGTCGCGGCCTCTACGCGTACGTCGGTCACCGCGTCGTCGAGCTCCTCACCGAGCAGCAGCTCGTCGACCACGCGCGCAGCGTCTTGCCGCAGCTCCACTCGGTCGCAGCGCGGCCGCACTTCCACGGGCCGCACTGGACGACGCTCCGCAAGAAGCACGGCGTCGACCTCTTTGAGTTTGATCCCTCGAGCGCCGCGTCCACGTCGCGGTCGTCGCTCTGTACGCCGCCGGTCGCAGCGTCTTCGCACGCGTCCACGGCCGCGTCATCAACTTCCAGTCTTCCCCACGGTTTTCAGTCGGCGTTCAAGCTCCCGAACCCCGGCATTGACATGGCGTACGCAGCCGTCGCCCAGTGCGAGCTCGAAGGGAGCGTCCACGATGTCGTCGACGCGCTCTTTAACGATGACGCCGTCGAGTTTGAAGGCAGCATGAACGCGCTCTGGAACCACAAGCTCAAGCGCGGGGACCTCCTCCTGAGCCGCAACGTCCGCGCACGATCCTCGACGTTTGCGGACGACCACTACGACGAGAGTGCGCGCGACCGAAGTCACCTCGCCATCAAGACTGCGACGATCGGTGCCGGGCTTCACTTGCATCGCAAGCTCATGGGCGCCGAGAAGCTCTGCTACACAAGCCTCACGCACGTGTCGCCGTCGACGAACGAAGCGTTCCACGTCATCAAGACGCTCCCGCCGGACGTGCACGACCAGATCGCGTGCGGCAAGACGCACGTCGCGCTCCGCGACCCGAGCATCGACCACATTGCCGTGGGGTACCACTTGATTGGGACCGATAGCGTCCTCGGTGGCGCGCGCACGCGCCTCGTGGTCTGCGCCTATGCTTCCGCCGTGCCGTCCGTCATGACGCCGTCGAGCCGCGCGAGTCAGTGCCACTGGCACCCGCGCATGGATGTTCCGGGTCTCGCAGGCGTGACCGACGATGTGGGCTCGGACGTCCGTCGCATTGTGCTCATGCTGGCCAAGGCGGCTCGTGCCTTTCCGCAGCTCGTGCGCCAGCGCCGCTTTGGGCACCAGAAGTTTGTCTACTTCCCGACCGAGCGCCAGAGCTCGCGCGCACTCGAGCCATCGTGCGTCGTGTGCCTCCGTCGCTTTGGGCTCTTTCGGAAAGACCACTATTGCCAACTCTGTGGCCACCTCGTGTGCCGCCTCTGCAGCAAAAAGCACAAAGTCGAGCCATTGGCCGGCAAAGTCCGCGAGAACCGCATTTGCTTTCCGTGCATCGCGCGCGTCGACAGCGGCACGTTCCACGACGAGCAGCTCTGGCGCAGTTTGGACCGCGCGGTCGTGGTGGACGGCGATGTGATCTCGCCCATGGGCTTTCAACCGATCCTCGAAGACGGCTCCGACGACGACCGCAGTCCAGCTGTCCCTGTCCGCCCGCGAGACTCGACCGATCTCAAGGCGTGTGAAGTCGACACGGATCAAGACGCAGGACTCGATCGGAGCTTTGGCTCGGCCGGGTCAGGGTCCACGGCGCCGTCGTCAGCGCGCCGCGATATCCAAGTCGCATACGACTTGTTTTCTCCACATCCCGAGCGACGGGCGTCCGCACTCGAAGCGCTGTCGCGCGTCGTCCTCGACGCTCGTCTCTCGATCGAAACGTCTCACCACGACCGCCACCTATCGAGCGTGGATTTCTCCGTGCACGACACGCCCAAATCAAAGCCGCGTCCCAAGTCGGAACGCATGCAACGCTTTGCCGTGTGCTACCCACGCGCAAACCCGACGACAGCTCCGTCGTACGGCATCACCAAGACGCCATTGCTCGAGAGCGTCGATCAGGAGCACCGCGAGTCGTACAAACGCGTGCTTCGCACGAGCGCGCCATTGGCGGCACTCGACACGGCGGCGTTCGACTCGATCTGTGAAGCCGTGGTCCAGCGCCTCGGATTTGCGGTCGTCATGCTTGTGGTCCAGCGCCACTATGGCACGCCGCAGGTTGTCGGGTTACACCAGTCGTTGGCCGTCCGCGCGCCCGTGCCTCGCCATGTCGAGTTCCCGAACCACTTGGTCCGTGACGGCCAGCCGCTCGTCGTGATCGAGCCCACACGAGACCTCCGCTTCCACGCGTTCCGGTGGCTCCACGACGCACGCATCCGGTTCTTTGCCGAGTTTCCGCTTACGCACGTCACTACGACCGGCCACGACGCGATCGTAGCAGCGTCGCTGTGTGCACTCGACACGAACGCGCGGGACCCGCACCTCTCCAAGCACGCGCTCCAGACCGTCAAGACGCTCTGCGCCGTCGCGTCCGATCTCGTGTCGTCCATCGGTTCGTAGGGCGTCTGTGCGTTTGTGTGTCTGTCGTGTTGGCCTAAGTATTGTCCCTGTATGCGTGTGCATGGTCTTGAAAGCGCGTAATACACCGAGTCTCCAATCACAAAATGTATTTTTGACGCTCTTGTCAACAGCTCGTCTGACCCACAAAGCAAGCAGCAGCGGTCACGGCAGCGGCACCCTTCGCGATCATGGACGACGACCAAAAGCAGCTCGTACGTGGGCGTACCCGCATCGCTCTCTTCTCTTGGTCTCATCTCTCGCGCTGTAGCTTCGCGATGATTTACAGTTTGCCCTTCTCAAGGCCCAGCGTTTCTCAGTGCTCGACGCACGCGCGCCGTCGTTGGCCAAGAACCACCCGATGAACATCCAGTCGCTCCACGACGTCTTTGCGGTCTTTGGATACACACCCGACGACCTCATTGACAAACACGACCAGTGCACAATCTTCAAGCGGGTCCGATCCGAGCTCGAGGAGCTACTTCGCGACGTCACGACCAATACCAAAAAGTACGACAAAGCGATTCTCCTGCGCGACCGCCTTCGACGCATCAAACAAGAGTTTATCGAAACGCAAGGCACGTACGAACAGCGTCGTCAAAGCCACGAGCACAGCCAGTTCCTGCGCGGCATTGTGCTCTCGAAAACGCACTGCGAGGTCCAGTGCGACGTCCGGACGCGCGACTCGGAGAGCGATATTGCGTTTAAAAAGGACGATTTGCTGAAAACGCACGCGGTCGAGCGCGAGCAGCTCGAGAGCTTTTTGCGGCGCCTTGACGAGCCGCACGCCAAGTTTTCTACGCTTTTGTTAGAGCTGAAAAACACGGAGAAGAACTTGGCACGTTTGCGGCTGTTTGAAGACGCCAAGAATGTCTACGTCAAAGCCGACGCTATGGAGAAAGACGAGCGCGCGAAGAACACAGCGGTGCGTTTGGTCGTATACGCACACAACACACGGTCTCACTTGATGTGGTGTGCGATAGAAATTTGAGAAGTTTAAAGAGACCAAGCGTGCGCTGCTCCTCCAGAAGCAGCACGAAGAGCTCGCGGAAATGGACGAAAAGCTCATGGAGAAGCGCTACATTCTCATGCGCGCCAACGACCGGAACCGCAACATGTACGTTTCAGTAACGCCACCTTCACGACCGGGAACTAACGCTACGAGGCGGTTTGTAGAGAGGCACAGCGCGTGAAGAACCTGCACAAGGACATGGGGCACGCGCACGTCATGGATCTCCACGCGCAAAAGATCTTTTCGACGACGGCGACGCCGAGCGTCCGCGCGCACCACAGCGCGACCGCGAGCACGTATCGCGGGCAGCAATTGCTCAGTACCGTGCAGGGCAAGCGCCTCGAAGTCGCGAGTCTCTGCGACATTCACGACCGCGAACAAACTGTGCCGCCCGATGCGCTCATTTTCACCGACTGATAAGAGATCTCACTGCACATCGCAGGGTCTCACACGTCTCAGATGGCAAATAACAGAGGATGCGATATTAGAGGGAGAACAGTACACCTACCCAATCACCACACCCACAGATCTTGATCTTGGTGAATATGGTCCGCAGTCTCCGCATCGTGACGCGTTTCCAGCGCGTGGCACGCGCGGCCAAGCGCGCGGAAGTCACTGCCATCAAGGCCGCGTCGAGCCGAGCGTTTGTCACGGTGCCACGCTGCCACACACAGGCGCCACAGCCACTCATGGTCGCGGCGCGTGGTCTAACCACGACGGCGTCGCCGCCGCATCACGACGCGGCCGCGACCGTCGAAATGCAGATTCTCGAGAACGCGTTGTCGCACGTCGGCGAACTTGGGTGTGTGGTTGCACGCTGCCATCCATGGCATGGCACTTGCTCACTTGGTGTTTCTGTAGGTGGAGTGTCGAGGCATTGGCGGCCGGCGCCACTGACATGGGGTACCCGTCGGTCGCTCATGGCATGCTGCCACGCGGCGCGATCGAGTTGGTCGACTATTACATGGACAAATGCTACGAGCAGACGCGCACGACGCTCATGTCGCACACGACCGAGCTCCAGAGTATGTCGGTCGCTGACCGCCTCAAGTTTGGCGTCCGCACGCGCCTCGAGCTCCTCGCGCCTGTGCTCCGGACGTGGCCGCAGGCCATGGCGATCGGTGCGCTGCCCCAGAACGCGCTCACGACCGCGCAAAAGCTCGCGCAGCTCTCGGACGAGATCTGGTACTTTGCTGGCGACAAGTCGACGGACGCGAGCTGGTACACCAAGCGCGCGCTCCTCACGACGATCTACGCGAGCACCGAGCTCTTTCTCCTCGCCGACGAGTCGCCCAACTTTGAAGAGACGTGGAAGTTTCTCGACCGCCGGATTGAAGAGACCATTACGCTCGGCGAGCTACCGCGGGATGTACGTTTTTGAGGTTGTAAATAAGGGCCTTTCATGACAGTGGCTCATATGTTCTATGTTGTAGCTAGGTGACGTTGCCGGCATGGTCAACATTGGTCTCCAGTCGTTCCTCTCGGCGGCTGTGTCGCTGGCGGGGCCCTTGAGTTCGCAGATCGTCAAGAGCTCGCCGCTCGGCAACGTGCCGAACCCGATCTCGGCCATTGGCAACGTCGTGCCGCCGTCGGTCGCCGCCGGCCTTGCGTCGGGCTTTCCGCCTAACCCGCTCGGCTCCGTCGCGCCGTCATCGCCGTTCCCGTCAGGCGAAAACGCTTTTGAAGCGAAGGACTTGCGCGAGATTGACGACGAGCTGGAGAAACTTGGTGCGTCGGCCCCGCGTCGCGACTGAGCAGATTCATACACAGACACGAGTGAATGAGGAGTGATCTCATGGATTATGCTTTGTCCTTCTCGTCTCCCTTTTCTCTCTCTTGGTCGTCCTTGTGTTCCCCTTCCTCTTCTTCCTCTTCTTCCTCATCTTCCTCATCTTCTCCGTCTTCTTCTTCTTCCTCTTCCTCCGCCTCTTCTTTGCCGCTGTGTTCGCTGACTTCTTCCTGGTCTCGCCGCTTTTGCTCGACAAACGCCTTCTTCGCCGCAGCTTCGGCCTCGCGCTTCTCTTTCCGCGCTCGCTTGAGTCCGGCGATACGCTCTTCCTCCTCGCGCTCAAGCCGCTCGGCTTCTTTGTCCCACCACGCATACTGCAAGTCTTGCACCCGCAAATCGTCGCGCACGCGCAAGAGTTGGCGGTACCAACTCTCTTTTTGGTTGGCCGCGTGGAGCTGCTCGCGCTTGACGAGTCGGATCGCGTCACCGAGCAAACAGAGCGGCCACTCTTGCTTAAAGACTTCGGTCCTGTCGGGTTGAATCAATCGGCCAGGTCCGCACATGCGGTTGAGACGCCAGCAGCCATTGTAACTGTATCCCAACGCATTCGTCTCGACGCCTTTGCCGTGGCGTTTGTTCTGGTAGAACTCGCCTTCGTAGTACGTATCACTCACGCCAAAGTGCAGTTTCCCGTGGCCGCACCGCTCGCCATTGCGAAACTCACCTTCGTATTTGTACCCGCGCGCCATTTCCATCACGCCATAGCCGTGAAACTTGCCGTTTTCAAACTGGCCTGTGTACTTGACACCATTGGGATAGACCACGACGCCCGCGCCATGCGGTTTATTGTGTTTCCACTCGCCCCGGTACTTGCCGCCGTCGGCAAACGTATAGAGGCCCATGGGGCCGTGCATCTCGCCGTCTTTCCAGCGGCCATTGTACGTATAGAACACGTGCTTGCCGTGGCTCTCGAGCTGCCCTCGTACTTGGGGCGCGAGTCCTGGTGGACCAGGGACATCGGGAACGGGCGGAATGATCTCGAGTCGGTCAATCTCTTTTTGTGTCGCATCGACCTCGAGGTCGTGGAGAATGGGAACGCTGTTCTTAGGACCAACGCGGCGCTTGCGCGTGTCTTCTTGAAAGAACGAGCACTCGCGGAACGCACGCTGGAGCATGAGTTGGTTCTGCTCCCGAGGCTCGAGGTTAGTAGAAGTACTACTCGAAGCCCGGATTGCATCATACTCTTGCTGGTGCTCGCGCATACGCGACTCGAGCGTCGTGAGCGCTTCTGGGAGCGCAAAGAACGCTGCTTCGAGGCGCGCAAAGAGCACGGTGCTCCAGCGGTTGAGTTGGATCTGCTGCGACTTGAGAAACCACGGCGCAAAGCGCGCGTGGACGTCAGGGAGCCCGACGCGGCGGAGCATGTGGTAGTAAAACGCACTGCGTGGGTCTTCGTCCTTGTATTTCTAGCACAGAGAAACAGCGATTAAGGACGTGCATAGAATCCCAACGACGCCGATGGAACGCACGCGGTCGTACGCGGGGAGCGTCTTGCGTTCTTTCACGAGGAGCGCATTGATCTGGTGCATGAGCTGCAAACAGAGCGACATTGATCCATACGACACGACATACAATTCTGCAGCCTACAAACGTACGCGCACGAGCTCTTCTTCGAGCTTGCGGCGCTCGTCGGCATTGCTCTTGCGCAGCGCATGGAGAAACTGCGCGCGCACGTCCTTTGGCTTGCGGCGGTGGCGCCAGCGATCGACAAGGGTCGGCTTTTTCTTCTTGGTGACAGCCACCGCCAACGGCACTTTAGACGCCGTAGCACTCGACGCAGGTGCCACCATTGTACTAGTAGTAGTACGTAGTAGTGATAAACGATGGCAAATGGGAACACTATAATAACGGACATGATAAAGATAGGCGTTGGTCTGTCTAATGATTCTATGGTCACGAGCGCACTGCGCAGGCACCGCGCAACCTCAAACGTCATTAGTAGAGTTGGTGTAGCATAGCACCAGCACCGAACGGTGCTGGACGGCTCGCGTGCCAGGGAGGCAACGACAGCGAGACCGCGCGAGCTTGCAAAACATGTATTGTCGTAGGACGTTTCTCTCAGAGTATGTTTGAATACCAGCTCTCGTCAGCGCACAACGTCAAGCGTCGCACGTTCCGTATTAGCATGGAATAGTATATCGTTCATCAAGGAGAAACAAGCAAGAGACGGCGAAAGGAAGAATGGCGATGCGTGGAATGAGCACAGTCGAGTTGACTGGCTGGTGGGAACGCTTTGAGGATGAACCCACCTTTTCGAACGGACTAAGTACGAACTGACTTAGTGTGAGAGCTAAACGAGGCTAATTTGCAAAACTATTGTTCGACATATGGATTGTTCAGATCTGCGCTCTCACGCACAGATCTGGGCGAAAGCAAAAAGGATCTTCATGATGCATCTGCACGGGACTCGTCTGCAGGTGCTTCACTTTGCAGACGAGCACCGCCAAAATGACTGGTGCCAAGCAGACTTCAATGGCTCGAGAAACAAGGATACGCACCTACAGTATGCTTGTGTGAGTGGAGGTCGTTGTAGTGACGAGATCTTTTCTTCACCAACGAATGTGAAGCTGGCGGCGACTCAACTGTTGCACTTCTAGTGACGAGATCTTTTCTCAGTTTGGAATCTTTTTGGTTGGGTTGAAGGCGCCAACCAAGCTCACAAATTGGCGTCAACCCAGGTCGAAAATAAAAGTCATCCTCAAACGAGGCGCGACTTCTGAGACACAGAGGCACAACCACTCTTGGTACCTGAGAAATGAGCAGAATGAAGGTCGCTCTCTTCATCTTCAACGTGCATGGGCTTGCGTGGAGCAATCTTGTGGAACCAAGACGAAGGAGGATGGGCCGACAGACACTGGCCACCAGACAAGGATGCGCATCCTTGTTCTGATTCCAGACACCTGAAGTTCAGGATGTTCCTTCTCCAGTCTCCAGCCAAAATGGGACGTTCGGCATCAGCTGAGGTAGCTGCATTCGCGCGGTGTTTCTCAGGCGGTTCGCGGAGTGACGCAAGAGCAGTTCAGATGCACCGAGCACAACAATGGAAACTCCCTGGTACGGTACGCCGTACGTACTGTTCCTAGTCGTAGGTATGCACGGCGATGTGGTTTCTACTGATTCGTCGATCACTGTGCTGGTCCGCACTACTGGTATGTGTTGGTGGCTGGGAGCGGCTGTAAATACCGGCCATCGGAACTGTGAAACCTTCCATGGGAGCGAGAGGTCGTGTTGAACCCACACTGTACCGTATTTCCGCCTTTTGTGAATGGCTTGTGGGTTCACCGCAGTTTAACACATGAGCAAAAAGCCCCCCCCCGAAACACCACCTCTTCAACCACTCTTGTGTGCGCGTATTCGTGTGTTGAAGTTGCCTTTCCTTTTGTGCATACACGGAGCACACACTGGTTAGGACAGTAGTGCGTCAACCATTACCATTGCAGATGATTTTGAATGCGCCAGTCCCGTGTTCTAATGCTCCCTGAGCCCTCGGCAACTTCAAGGACGCACGTGCTAGTATGCCCCTCTCTCCCACCAAGCGGGTTTATTTTTGGTCGGTTTTGGTTGGCGTTCGATTATTGGAGCAGGTGAGCAATCGGGATTTGGATTTGGAGCCACGACAAATTTTGACGACGGCACCTCGAAATCATTGTCACCACGGCGAAGCAAATCGGGTGACAATCCTTGCTTTGAATGGCGGTCAATCGTCTCACTGCGCTGGCTGCGTCGGAGACCCCAGATGCAAGTTCAGTCCAAAGAATCCAGGTGCACGTCGCAGCGCTGACAAGACGTTGGTGGTCAGTTTTGTGGACACGCCACGAGGTGGTGGAATCAAAGTTATCTGAGAAAACACTGATCTGAGTCGAACGACCTCATAGGTGCAGTGGAAAATATGGAGCAGGAGTTTTGGCACCCATCGAGCCCAACATATCCCATCGACCCACAGTATCTCTACCTCGCGTTGCGGAAGGATCTGGGGGACACTCGTAGCGGCACCCCAACAGCACCTACAACGTGTGTTGTTGAAGACAAGGAACTCGTTTATCCGTGCTGCTGGACGCGTGGAATTTTCACGCGTTGGGCGTGTGTGACGGAGCAGTGTCGTCCGTCCGCATGCTGGAATCATGGTGTCTGAACACCGACGTCGGCCAATTGATGAGTCCCATGCCGTGCTTTTCTTTTGTGCAGCATGGGACGAAACTCTGGTTGGAGTCACGGCTGTAAACGACACTGCACGTGGCATCGCGTTTATCAGCAAGAGTGGCAAATCAAGGTAGAAGATGGGATCGGTCGTCTGTGCAAACCAGAGACACTTGCACCGGTAAATGGCACTGTCGTGCTTGATTGAGTCAGATCAAAGAGACTGGGGGTTTGCGCCACAAGCCAATCAGTGGAGTCTGTATTTTCGGCAGCAGTTTCTCGAGGTGGCAACTGCACTGGATAGGCCTAGGGTACGGATCTGACGCTGGAGGGGTGGGGTTTTCGTTGACACCTCCTGCGCATTTTCGCTTTTTTTGTGTGGGCATTGGTTGGTGTTGTCCATCCCCCCTCAACCCTTCACATCGGCGCGCGCCGTCAAGGCGCTTCCAGCAAAAGCGCAACCCCAGCCCACACTCACACCACTGATCACCCCAACACATTTTCCAACTTTGAGACTGGTGCCCACGAAGGTCCCAGGTGCAACGACCACCACGCCACACCCTTTCAGCCGGCATTCTCTAGGTAACGAGAGAATTGCCGAACCCGCGCGATCCAGAGAACAGCGGATTCTCTTTTTTGGTTTTTGTTCTCCACCGACACGGCGGCCAACAGAATCGATCTCGACACAGACCCCACAAGACGCACTCGCGTACATCTCTACTACCCACGCGCTTCGCTCCCTGATCTCGGCGTCGCGCAAACGACTGAGGTATTTTCATCTCGATATCCCACGTGTTCTTGTTTTTGGTTCTGCGCGCGAAGGTGCGTTCCGCCATTCTCGCTCTATCGTCTTGACAATCTGAGTCTTACGATCTGTTCTCCCAACTTTTTCGCAGAACCGTTCTGTGCTCCACGCCTCCATTTCATCCGTCTCCGTTCATGGGCTGCACGCAGTCGGGACATGCGCTCGACCACGCCGCCATGAGCCCCAGCAACACCACGTCGTCTCCGACGCGCGATGTCGCGCCGCTCCTCGTCGCCGGCTCGACGTCGCGCGTCACGCGGAGTCTCCACCGCAAGGCGTCGCCGCCCATCAGCGGTAGCGGCCATCGCGACGTCTTTAGCATCTTCGGCGAGCGCGGCATGGTGCTCGAGGCCTCGCACTCGCAGGCGACGACGTCGCCGTTCCACCACCCGCACGACAGCGCGGCGCCACACTCGAAGAACGCGTTCTGCAGTCCCGCGAGCGCGTCCGGCAGTGTCTTTTCCACGGCTACGACCGCAAGCGACACGGAGCGCACGCACGTCACGCGCGGCCCCGGCGACCAGTGGATCCCCGCGCTCCAGATCACGTACGGCGCGTACTCGGACAAAGGTATGCGCAAAGTGAACGAAGACCGCAAAGTCTGTGTCTCGCGCGGCATGCACGACGAGACGGTCGCGTACTTTGGTGTATACGACGGCCACGGCGGCACGAAAGTCGCCGACCACCTCGCCAAGCACTTGCACATGACGGTCTTTGATCGCCTCGACCGTTCCGGAGACATGGAAACCGCCATCAAGGACGCGTTCGCCGCGACCGACGATATGATCTACGAAAAGGAAATCGAGAGCGGCGCGACCGCGCTCTCGCTCCTCGTGCGCGGGCGCGACGCAATGATTGCGTGCGTCGGGGACTCGCAGGCTGTGCTTTCGACAAACGGCATCGCCCGCGCGCTTTCGACCATTCACTCGCCGGACGCCGAGAAAGAACGCATCCTTGCGGCCAAGGGCGTGGTCGTGAAAGGCCGGATCTTTGGTCTCCTCGGCGTCTCGCGCGCCTTTGGTGACAACGACTTCAAGACCTCGCGCGGCGAGTACAAGAAAAAGTTCAATGGCGACCTCGTGACCGCTGAGCCCGATCTCGTCGAGTTTACGCTGGAGCAAGACGACGAGTTTGTCGTGCTCGGATGCGACGGTCTCTTTGAAGTCATGGACCCACAGCAAGTTGTCGACTTTGTCCACGCCAAGCTCGCGCTCCACGGCGAAGTCCAGCACGCGTGTGAAGAGCTCGTGTCGTACGCCATCAGCATTGGCTCGACCGACAATGTCAGCGCAATCGTCGTCTGCTTGAACCAGACACCGGGCACGGACCAGGACGACGATGATGGTGAAGAGGACTCTCGCATCGACCAAAACGACCAAGCCGACGAACAAGCCGAAGACGCCACGAGCAGCTCTGCGACCTCGCAATCGTGAGCTCCTCGTACCCTCGATGTCTCGTTGTCGTTCGTCGTCCCTGGGATTGTGCATCTGTGTCCAGCCATGCTCAAGCACCTATTTAAGCTCGCGCCTTGCGGCACCCAATTCTGAACTGATCTACAAATCTACATATTACAGCGCTGAAGCCTTCGCCACGCCAGCACCTCCTCTTCATATTTAGCCGCGCTCGTCATTGCGCGTCCTAACTTATTCTGCATCCTGCATCTATCTATGCACGCCTACGTATGTTCATGCCTCTATATACACGTATTTATCTACTGTATCTCTCTCTACGCCTCGGTATCGTCTTCAACGCTCATGGCCGTGGATGACGCTGTCTCGTCGCTCTCTTTGGCTTCGCGCTCTTGGCGCCGGCGCTTGCGGTCGGCCATTTGGTCCTTGGCTTCTTGCACCGAGTGGCCCGTGTTCCGCGTGAAGAGCGGAAAGTATCGCGCCTTGGACGACAGCGCGCGCAGCGGATGCACGTCTTTCCAGGGCACGGCCGCTTGGGTCATGTGCCCACGTTCTTCCAGGAGCTCTTGGAGCCGCGGCGCAAAGTGGTCGAGTTCTTGAACCACTTCCCTGGGATCCACCGGGAACGCGAGGAGCATGTCAAGATCACTTCGAAGCATGGCAGTCTTGATGGCCGACTGTTCCCACATCGCATACACATCGTCGTAGACGTGGTGGAGCGCGAGCGGTGAGTACGCAAACTGGATGTTCTCAAAGAGGCAGTCCTGAAGACAGAGCGGAGCGTCCGACGCCATGTCGTACTGCGGCTTGCGTGGCGTCGCCTCAATGTCGAGCAAGCGGTCGACGACCTCGGGGGCCTCACGGGCTTCGCCGACCAAGAACAGGATCTGCACCATGCACCGCACTTGGTGCCACAGAAACGCCTTGCCGACAATCTCGAACCGGAACATTTGCTGCGCCGTGTCACTCGCGGCGTGGTCACTGCACTCGATAATTTCGAACGACCGAATCGCGCGCACAAACGTCTCGTTGCTCGTGTCAATGCGGCAAAAGTTGCGATAGTCGTGGCAGCCTACAAGCTTTTGCGCCGCCGAGCGCATGGCGTCAATGTCGAGGTGTTTGCGAAGGAAAAAGTAGCGGTACATGCGCGCGTCGCAGTTGAAGCGCGCGCTAAACCCTGGCGTCGACGGCACAACCGAGTAGACGCGAATGTCGGATGGCAACGCGCGCGTAATGTGCATCGGATAGTCGATTTCCTTGATCGTGCGCACGTCGCCGTTCGGCATCTTGACGCGGAACGACTGGTTCGGCTTGACGTCGTCGATCGAGTCAAATTCCAACAGCTCGGCATTCGCCGGGAGGTTCGAGCGGACTTTAAGACTAATGACTTGGCCAAACGCGCTCACGCCCTTGTCCGTCCGCCCGCACCGCGTGTACTCGCAGCTCTCAATGTCTTTGATGAGCTTTGTGTGGATGAGTGTCCGGAAGACATAGCGCTCCACCGTCTCGTCCGTATGGTCCTGGCGCGCAAAGCCGTCGTACTTTTCCCCCATGTAGAGAAACTTGATCGCGACATATCGTTGCGCATAGTTGTCAAACTTGAACTCGCGCGGCGGCCGCGCGTTCTTGCGCTGCTTCTTCTTGGGCCGGCGGTTCGTTGGCTCAATGTCGAGTGGTTCGCTCAGGACTTTGGTGACGGCCGTGTCGACGGCGGCTATAGAAGAAAGGCGTGTTAGTAGATATGCTTGAGAGGAGCTACTGCTGCCGCATCCTACCATCACCGACCGACGTCCGCAGTTCGCTCAAGATCGCGAGGAGCGTCGCCTTGTCAACGTTCTTATCGAGCGTTGGAACTGCTGGAAGGGCGGACGCTGAAGACGCGGCGCCCGTCGCGGGGGCAGGGGCACTTGAGTCCGCCATGTTGAGGTCAATTTTGTTGGTGGTGAGGGGAGCATCAATGGTGTTCTTATCAGGTTCATAACTCAGCATTTTGAACCCATGTGAGTAGGTCCACGAGAATCTTACTCGATTTCTTCTGTGCCTTGGAGGCTTGCGTGCACCCATTGGTTTGGGTGCATCTGGGAAGCTCCGTATGCCTCGTCTATCGTATCGAGTGCCTGATATGGTCGGTGGTGAAGAGCTTCGAAAAGCGAGGCACAGGCCTTCTGGTGCTGACCTTGATTGGCTGTCCTCGCAATCGCTTCGGCCTGGTTGCGGCTAACCCCAACGCGTCGTAGTTCGTTCCCCAGCGACGTTCCATCCCAGTGCTTGAATGGACATCCGTGGTACTGGCCGTGCCGTGGTGCGCTTCCGAGTATGATTTTCTCGCAGTCCATGGGCGCATAGTCCTTGCGGGATCCTTCCAGTCCGTAGCTGTGGCGAATGTGGTACACGTACTCGCGATCAAACTTGGCAGGGGGAATGACGCGCGTAAATTCGTTTCGGAAGAAAACGATGCTGTCGTGAACCGAGAAGCCAAGTCCTTTGAGAAAGACCCGATACTGCACGCGGCCATCGAACTTGAGATGGTGGTTCTCGCGGAGCTTGCGATGGAGGTGCCGCATGCACAGAGGGAAATGCTTCTCAGCGATGTCGTCCACGTTCTGCGGCGTGACCAACACCTCTTGTCGTTTAGCGAATGCTGTAACATGTGCCCTTGAATGGAGCAGCATCGAGTCGGCATAGATGCGATCGATCACATCTTGAAGTCGCTCGATCTCGTGCCTTTTCCCTGGTAAAGACCGATGTAGTGCTGTGAGCTGAGTTCGCAGTGACGATGTGAAGGCGTGAGCCACCAATAGGTAGATATGCGTTGCTGGGAGCCAACAGTACCCGTGATCCATAAGCACGTGCCGACGACCAACTAGCCTTGCTGCTTCTTGGAACGGAACCCGAAAGTACGTGGTTGATGAAGGATGGAACTGGTGTGCCCATTCAGAGGCACTGTCACCGACCGATCCAGCCAATTCTTCCCTCTTGCAGACACGATAGTGCTTGTTCAGTGTCGAGAGGATTCCAAGCGCTTCGTCATGGTGTCGTGATCGCAAACGGAGCACCATCAAACGCGCTTCGGCATCGACCAGCCATTCTAGACGATCGCGATCGCTATAGTCGAGATATCCAGTATGTTAGTGCACTTTAGAGCGCAGCGGCCTCAAGTAGAGACTCTTACGTGCAAAACGCGAGCCGCAGGGCATAGTGCGCGACGCTGTCGAGATCACAGTCGGCATCCAAGCGCGCGAGCGCGTCTCGTGCCGTTTCCGGCAGGTTTTGGGCCGTGCGGATCAGACGCTCAACGGATGGCGTGGCCGCGAGCACGCGAAGGACACGAAGACGGAGCAGCCCCGCGTGCTCCAGCTCATCCAGTGCGATTGCGCGCGTCGGCGGCGCCGCGTAGAACG
Organism: Pythium inflatum; assembly: GCA_023336345.1. Classification (NCBI taxonomy): domain Eukaryota; phylum Oomycota; class Peronosporomycetes; order Pythiales; family Pythiaceae; genus Pythium; species Pythium inflatum. Next base: position 4,873 of record JAADWR010000005.1, on the reverse strand, counting down.
AGCTCCAGCATGCCATCTCCAGAAATCACCGACTGGAACGACAATCATTCGTTGCATTAGGTTAGGCTAGTACAGTTTCCTTTGACTCATCGTCGTCCTGCCACGGCTCTGTCCGTTTCCGAGTGTATCATTCGCTAGAGGTCGTAATACTATCCAAACCACCTGTCGTGGCAAAGACAAGAACGCCATGGTAGAGACAGGTATATAGTATGGGAGGTTCTGCATGCCCAACTTGAATGCATGGCGCGCGAATGATAGGATGAGTGAGTGAACGGACGGCGGCGCCTCCACTGCTTCTCTGTTCTCAGTCGAGAACGCACCACCACCTTCTCTTGCTTACCACCGCCAGCATGATTGAGCTCCCGGTCATCGACATCCAAATGTACCAGCAGACTGGTGACAAGGCGCTTTGTGACACGGTCGCCGAGTGCCTCGTCAAGTACGGCGTCTTGTGCCTCCGTGACAGCCGCGCGACCGAGGCCGACAATGCCACGTTCATTGACATGATGGAGCGCTACTTTGAGGCGACCGACTTTGTCGAAGACGCGCGTCCGGATCTGCACTTCCAAGTCGGCGTGACGCCTGAGCTCAAGGAACGCGCGCGGAACCACTGCGCGCGGGCCGAGCAGCTCCCGAAGGAGCACGCGCCGGTGACGCTGTGTCCGCCCGAGCTCGACAAGAAGAGCCGCTTCTTTTGGCGCATGGGCGAGCGACCCAAGGTTAGTGTTTCAGCCCGTACTGATGGGCGACAGGAGCTCATGTGAATGGCTATGACTAGACGACCAAGTTTGCTGAGCTCAACGCCGAGCCTGTGATCCCCAAGGCGTTCCCCGAGTGGGAATCGACCATGAACATGTGGGGTGGAAAGATGCTCGCGGCGATCACGGACCTCGTCGAAATGGCGGCGATTGGTTTGGGATTGGAGAAGGATGCCCTCACCAAGCGCATTCAGCATGCGCCGCATTTGCTCGCGCCGACGGGCAGCAACTTTGGCCGCTTCAACAAGCTGAACGACGTGCTCGCGGGTTACCACTACGGTACGGTACCATCCTACTGCCCTTATCGTTATCTAATGCGTCTCTCACCTTACGCCTGTGTACCTTTATAGACCTGAACCTGCTGACGATCCACGGCAAGTCGCGTTTCCCGGGTCTCTACGTCTGGCTCCGTGATGGCACGCGTACGCCTGTCAAGATCCCCGACGGCTGTCTTCTTGTCCAAGCTGGCAAGCAGATGGAGTACCTCACGGGCGGCCACATTGTCGCCGGTTTCCACGAGGTCATTGTCTCGGAAGCGACGCTTCAGACGATTGAGGAACGCAAGGCCGCTGGGAAGAGCCTCTGGCGTGTGTCGTCGACGCTGTTCTCGCACACGGCCTCGGACAGCACGCTCGAGCCGCTCGGTCGCTTTGGAACGCCGGAGGCCAAGGAAAAGTACCCGCCGATCCTTGCGGGTGACCAGGTCCTCGCGGAGCTCAAGCACATTGAGCTTGGCAAGGGCTACACGCTCCATCGTGATTAGACCATTGCCTCCGAATGCCTGCGATCGCAGCGTGAATACAAACGATGGCTTCGATTTCCACGATTGGCATGGCTACATCCAGATCTTGTACTTGCAGTACTGTGCAAGACAGAACAAACACCACTTGAAGTTGGAATCATTGGTGTGGTCCACTGTAGACTCCAGCCAACGCAAGTCAAACCAGCGATCGTCAGACAGATTCCAAAGGCGCCACCATGTCGGATCCAGTGCCGCCGTTCTCTGTCGGTACGTGCCGTCGGGGTGCTACATATTTAGTCCCCTGCGCCTAACCGCCTTTCTAGATGAGCCGCGCTACGACCAGTCGACCTACTACGGTCGCTGGCGCAAGTTTGTCGAGCTCACGGATCCACGGTGAGGAGCTACACATGAGCTCTTCCCAACGCCTCTAACGTGTGGGTTTATTTAAGGGCGCTCTTGCTCACGGCGGATGAGATTGAGAACGCGCGCAAAACGCTCGATGACTTTCGCGACGGCCGCATCACGCGCCGCGACCTGACGGACGACGAGCTCTGGAACACGCGACGCGTGTACGAGTCGACGGTGCACCCGCAGACTGGTGAGATTGTACCGGCGATCTTCCGCATGGCGTCGTTTGTGCCCGTCAACATTCCGATCTGCGCCGGCATGCTCCTCGCACCTCCGACGGTACGTCCGCTAACTGAGACCTTGTATGGGAGCTCGTGTTGTTTTCTCATCACGACGTATCTGTAGCTCTTCAACACGGTGTTTTGGCAGTGGATCAACCAGTCGTACAACGCTGGTTTCAACTACGCGAACCGCAATGCCAGCGGCGAACAAGAGACCTCGACAATCCTCAGTACGACAATCGTGATATCCCTGTGGATGATATTACCCACTGACAATTTCTGTGATGAATAGAGTCGTATGCGACGGCGTCGTTTGTGTCGTGCTCGCTGGCTGTCGGTCTCGGTAAAGTCGTCGAAGGCGCCAAGTCGCTCTCGCCCGGCATGCGCAGCGCGCTGCGCAAGGTCGGTACCGATTGTCAGTACGTTTTCCTACACGCTCAAACGATTGCTGTGTGTGTAGACTGTCCCGTTCGTCGCTGTTGCGAGTGCTGGTGCCTTCAACGCTGTCTCGATGCGCTTTAACGAAGCTATGTACGATTTTCGCGAGACCGAGAGACTATCCACGTACTTACCCGCGGATTTTGTGGTGGTGCAGCGAGGGTATTGATATCATCGACGAAGACGGCGAAGTCCGCGGTCGCTCTGTTGCTGCCGGCCGCCAGTCGCTTGGCCAAGTCGCGCTCACGCGTGTGGCACTCCCAATGCCGAGTACGAGGCGTTGTGAAACTCTCAGTCGCCGTTCGTTTTTGACCGTTTGCTCTGCTGTTATAGTCCTCCTCCTCCCGCCATACATCATTGAAGGCATGCAGAAGGCACGCATGATGCCGACGTCGCGCTACCCGCGTCTCCTCACGGAACTGAGTACGTTAGCTGCCGAATATCGATGGTCTGGGATATGGTCTCACCCTGTCACTATTACTACAACAGCGGTCGTGACGCTGTGCCTCTGGGGCGCGCTGCCCGCGGCCGTCGCGCTCTTCCCGCAGACCGGCAGCATCGAAGCGAGTCAAGTCGAAGCCGCGTTCCACCACCTCACAAACAAGCAAGGCAACCGCATCGAGCGCTTCAACTACAACAAGGGCATTTAGGTCTCCGTTGTTGTGATTGGTCAAAATCGTCATTTGATCCCTTGTTTCTGTCTTGATCTCCACAACGATGCTCGAAGAGCTCCTGGACGCCGTCCATTTTGACGACAGCGGCGCGTTCCTCGAGCGACCGCCTGTCCCTCCAGGGACGTCACTCGAACATAGTGATGTCAGCTTAAGCCACAGCAGCAGCGATAACGATCGGCCGGCGCCGTTAAAGCTCCCGACGCCACCGTCATTCGAAGCGTTCCTCGCGATGCCACGAGAGTTTATGGGTGAGTACGCAATCCACAATGCGACCGACACGACGTTGCTCTTGGATGTCGCGCGCCTCGCGATCGAGATGGACGCGGTTGTCGAGTGCACGCTCGAGCAGCTCCAGGACCGCGCACAGCTGACACGCGCGCTCACGACCGGCGAGTCGGTCGCGGCGTCCGGAAGTGCGTCGCTCTCAACGACACTGCTCGTGCTCCTCCGTTCGTATAACTACTCGTCTTTTCGTCTGGAGTACGTATTGATCACTCGTGAATAACACCAGGCCAAGCGACGATGGGCAACACACAGACCATCGGGGCGATGGTGCAGCAGCTCCAACGCTGTGTCGACGAGCTCGCACAGATCCGAGTGCGTTCCATTGACTTGGAAAGTCGCATCATTGCTAATCTACGTGCTGTTGTATGTAGTATCCGCTGGCGCAGTGCATCGACAGCAACTTCCAGAGCGCGCGGGAACTCGCGCCATTCGATGGGTCACTATCTCAGTCTCGCCACGTATTGTACGTTCTCATTATCTGCGTGGACAGTGTAGACAAGCTCACAATGTTCCAAACAGAGCAGAAGCCGAGAGAACTCTTCTCGAACGACTGGATGCAGTCTGCAGTCCGAACACCAGCTTTCGGATGACTCCCCTCGATGTCCCGCAGGATACCGTATCGGAGACCATGCCCCAAGTCTGTTGGCCCGCCTCGTCACCGTTTCGAAGACAAGACGACGTCCGCCTCAGCAGCAGTGCATCGTCATCCACACCTTCGCAATCGTCATCGGCCCTCGAGCTGGCGTCCGACACCACGCAATCCGTGTCCCTCCACCTCTCGACGACGCCGATTCCCCACGCCCCGTCACCGACGATACGACGTCCCCAAGGCGACTCGGGGTCCAGCTCGACGACCAATGGATCGTCGTCTACGCATAACGGCGGCAGTGACAGTAGTGCCGGCCAACACTCGCAGCCCCGATTGTGATATTATCGTGAAATATATAGCTCAATTCTGGATGGGCTGATCAACAGTACTGGTTGCGGGGCTGGATTCTTGGAGACTCTCCACTTCACTGTCGCAAGAACCGTCCGTCGATACATCGTCCAAGACGTGGGGTACGGAACGCTGGTCGCTGTGCTGAGGTTCGTGAGAAGCCCGAGGAATAGTTTCTTCAAAATGCTTCTTCCCCATGCCTCGCGTCATATAGAGGAGCATATTCTTGCGCGATTCTTCTTTTTTCGCGTCGCGCGTCTTCCACAAGTCGCGCTACAGCACCCGGTCCGTGGGTTTCCACGGGAAGAGTTATGTTCTGGACCACACAGCTCACCTCTTTCGCGTGACTCGTATGAACTGCGTCGTACAATCGCTCTTCGAGTTCCCAACAGTACCGCTGCCACTTTTCC